>JBBPBX010069812.1:0-18755 GCA_038048925.1 Garcialebias charrua
GTGAGGTTCACTTTTCTGATCATAAAATGGTTTGAATCAGCTCATTTTCATGTTCTCGCGTGTTCCGCATGCGCCATCCATCCCATAGGCTTTGTTGAGCTTGCTGCTTAAAGGGGTATTCTGTCCATTTTACAGTAAATGGGTTCTGTGGAACAGTCATGAACAGTTAATTAGTTCAAAGCAGATTGTTGCCATGATGATTTTGTTTGACCTTTTTGTTTTTATGTTGGCGTTGACATTAATTTCAGAGCAGCTGCCAGTTTGGCTGGAGACAGACTGATTGTTCAAACCTTTATTCCTTTGTGGCTTTAGGTCAAAAGAGAAGCTGTGAAACAAGCCGAGGCCTTCGCTTCCGTAACGACCAAACTCTCCTCGACACGAGTTGTTCGAGATGTCGGACAGGTACCTGTTTACGTTTTATTTATCTATTTTTTCTAACATTCATGTTTTAGTCGTTTTGTATTGCGGATTACATGGAAAAAAAAAGTGTCTAAAATTTAATTGAAATAATTGAAAATATGAAATCTCTCACAAAAAACCTTCAGCTACAACACGCAGAATGTTCAAATAGGTTTTCTTTAGCCGCTTATTCTGTATGTTGCTGTAGTAAAAGGGTGAAAATGCCTTCAGACAGTGTCCAAATGTCTTTTTAAAATTTTATTTGTACATACCCTTTTTTTACCTTATGAGTCACAGTTTTTTGCATAATTTACATGCCCAAAGCGACATATTTATGGATATTTTCCCATATTTATAAACCAATTTTTGGCTGAGATGTGACTGTGTCCATTTATTCTGACAATTTTTTTTTTTAAATTTGAGCAGTACCATTTTCAGCCACTTGATGGCAGCAGAGTAGGAGTAGCTGTAAGGCATGCCGTTGTATCATGTATAATAGGTAAACGTGGCTACAATGACAAATAAAAAAAAGTTCAGGACAAAAACAACTGGACTTTATTATACTTGAAGCTGATTGAGGTAGCAGCAGATGCGAAACGGTCGACAGGTGAGAAGGTGAGCTGGCTTTGAGGCTCAGTATTCACTAAACGGTATTATTTCTATTTCAGTAGACGGGGCGCCCGGCTCTGACGGGGCGGTGCGCCCCGCTTGTATAATGGTAGGGGAAACACTGAATAAAAACAAATAAAAAAGTGTAATAAGTCGATGAATCACTGTAGATGGCATTAAAACAAAAACGTTGCTTTAAATTGGCTTATTTCCACAGAAACCCTGTAATATTTATCATGTTTTCGTGTCATACGAGCACGTTAAAGTTTTTTTCCCCGACCTCTTCCAGCCCCCTGACGGAGTCCCATGCTTCCAGCGCTACACCAGTATTCCATGGGAGCAGAAACGAGAAGCCCTCAAACGGTTTCAGCAGGCGGCTCGCAAGGTAAGACGGAAGTTTGAGCCGGACCGCGGTTCGTGCTCCGGCGAACGTGTGCCGGGGGCTAACGGAGAGACGTTCAACAAACGCTGATTAGAACAAGGTCGGCCAAGTCTTGAGTGTCCTGACCTCGAGTTGAGAGCGAGCGCAACGAAGAGACGTCGACAATAAAGACTGAAGCCTTAAATCACCACGGCAACCAGATCCAGGTCTATTCTCTATAGTATGTTTTAAAGCTGAAAGTACAAATGTGTTTATTTCAGATGCCAGACAGACAGAGAGAGAGTCAGAAACAGGTTGTAGATAATAGGACAGAGTAGAAGTGACCTATGTACACCCAGATGTCTGGAAGTTGGAGTGAGCTCAGTTAAATCTGAGTCCGGTCCTGCGAATAACCCCAAATTATCATACAGTCCCAGCTGTTCATCACAAAATATATAAATTAAAAAGTTCTTATTCCTCTATAAATCATGTGTATTTGTAAAATGAGATTCTAAAAGCAATAAGCAGAACTGTCTTGGTTAATCAAATCAACAAAGACATATCAAAGCTTGACCTCTAGAACAACTTTAACATTGCTGGAAAATTTGTATTTGTAAAATTTTGGAATGATCCTTTTGCTTCTTTCTGATGATTTTTGCTTTTTTTATTATCTGTGTTTATATATTTTATGAGTGAATGATGTTGGATGACAGGTTGGATACCAAAACTTGTGCTCAAAGATGTTGTTTCTTTATTTCTGTAGGGTTTATAAATGACAGTGAAGCACTTTTGATTTTTAGTTCATCTCCATCCAGATTATTGACACCATTCATTGTCCCCTTCGTCTTGTTGTTCTTCTTCATCGTCTTGTTCTTGATCTTGTTCTTTTTCATCTTCTTCTTGTTCTTCGTCTTGTTCTTCTTGTTCATGTTCTTCTTTGTCTTGTTCTTCATCTTGTTGTGTTAACTTATTGTGTAAATAAAGTTTTGTAAAAAAAATTGTGTTCTTCTTGTTCTTCGTCTCGTTCTTGTTCTTCTTGTTCATGTTCATGCTCTTCTTTGTCTTGTTCTTCGTCTTGTTCTTCTTGTTGTTTGTCTTGTTGTGTTAACTTTGTGTTAAAGTTTTGTAAAAAAAAAATCTTGTTCTTCTTGTTCTTCGTCTTGTTCTTGTTCTTTGTGTTTATGTTCTTCTTTGTCTTGTTCTTCTTGTTCATCTTGTTCTCGTTCATGTTCTTCTTTGTCTTGTTCTTCTTTGTCTTGTTCTTCTTGTTCATCTTGTTCTTGTTCATGTTCTTCTTTGTCTTGTTCTTGTTCTTCGTCTTGTTCTTCTTGTTCATCTTGTTCTTGTTCATGTTCTTCTTTGTCTTGTTCTTGTTCGTCTTATTCTTCTTGTTCATCTTGTTCTTGTTCATGTTCTTCTTTGTCTTGTTCTTCGTCTTGTTGTGTTAACTTATTGTGTAAAAGTTTTGTAAAAAATCTTGTTCTTCTTGTTCTTAGTCTTGTTCTTGTTCTTCTTGTTCATGTTCATGTTCTTCTTCGTCTTGTTCTTCATCTTCTTCTTGTTCATGTTCTTCTTTGTCTTGTTCTTCATCTTGTTGTGTTAACTTATTGTGTAAATAAAGTTTTGTAAAAAAAAATGTGTTCTTCTTGTTCTTCGTCTTGTTCTTGTTCTTCTTGTTCATGTTCATGCTCTTCTTTGTCTTGTTCTTCGTCTTGTTCTTCTTGTTGTTTGTCTTGTTGTGTTAACTTTGTGTTAAAGTTTTGAATTTTTTTTATTGTTCTTCTTCTTGTTCTTCGTCTTGTTCTTGTTCTTTGTGTTTATGTTCTACTTTGTCTTGTTCTTTTTTGTCTTGTTCTTCTTGTTCATCTTGTTCTTGTTCATGTTCTTCTTTGTCTTGTTCTTCGTCTTGTTGTGTTAACTTATTGTGTAAAAGTTTTGTAAAAAAATCTTGTTCTTCTTGTTCTTAGTCTTGTTCTTGTTCTTCTTGTTCATGTTCATGTTCTTCTTCGTCTTGTTCTTCTTGTTCTTCGTCTTGTTCTTGTTCTTCTTGTTCATGTTCTTCTTTGTCTTGTTCTTCATCTTGTTGTGTTAACTTATTGTGTAAATAAAGTTTTGTAAAAAAATTGTGTTCTTCTTGTTCTTCGTCTTGTTCTTGTTCTTCTTGTTCATGTTCATGTTCTTCTTTGTCTTGTTCTTCGTCTTTTTATTGTTGTTGTTTGTCTTGTTGTGTTAACTTTGTGTTAAAGTTTTGAAAAAAAATCTTGTTCTTCTTCTTGTTCTTCGTCTTGTTCTTGTTCTTTGTGTTTATGTTCTACTTTGTCTTGTTCTTCTTTGTCTTGTTCTTCTTGTTCATCTTGTTCTTGTTCATGTTCTTCTTTGTCTTGTTCTTCGTCTTGTTCTTCTTGTTCATCTTATTGACACCATTCAAGTGAGCCAGGACAGATCAGGAGGAGGGCTGTGGAGTTCTACTCCTCGTTATACCAAAGCGAATACGAGAGAGATGATGAACTGTTCGGGGAGTTCTGCAGTGGACTACCCCAGGTCTCTAAGGAGACCAACGCACAACTGGAGCGCCCCCTGGGGCTTCTTGAGCTCCACACAGCCCTCCAGAGCATGCAAGGCCAGAAGGCACCCGGCATAGATGGACTCACTGTGGAATTTTATAAAGCCTACTGGGACATTTTAGCAGAAGATCTGCTGGGTGTCTTCAACGACAGTCTGAACACTGGCTCACTCCCACTGTCATGCCGCAGGGCAGTCATTACTCTCCTGCCAAAAAAAGGGAACCTGCAGGAGATGAAGAACTGGCGCCCGGTGTCCCTACTCTGCACCGACTACAAAATCCTCTCCAAGGTCCTAGCTACTAGGATGAGAGATGCTATGGAGCAGGTCATCCATCGGGACCAGACTTGTTGCGTCCCCAGTAGGTCCATGGTAGATAACATCTACCTGATTCGAGACGTTTTGGAAGTCTCCAGTTCATTAGGTCTGAACACAGCCTTGGTCTCACTCGACCAAGAAAAGGCTTTTGACCGTGTTGAACACGACCTCCTCTGGGAAACCATGAGAAAGTTCGGGTTCAGCGCTGGTTTTGTAGCCAAGATCAAGGTGCTGTACAGTGATGTTGAGAGTGTGCTGAAGATTAATGGTAGCCTGTGTGCTCCTTTTAGAGTGTGTAGAGGTGTTCGGCAGGGCTGCGCACTCTCAGGGATGCTCTACGCACTCTCCCTTGAACCCCTCCTCCAAAAGATCCGATTAAGCGTCCATGGTTTTACTTTACCCGGTTCTGACAACAACATAGTTTTATCCGCATATGCTGACGATGTTGTTGTTTTTATAAAAAACCAACAGGATGTAGACATTTTAAGGAAGGTTACCGAGAGTTTTTCCATTCTGTCTGCTGCGAGGGTGAACTGGGGAAAGAGCACAGCCTTCGCCGTGGGTGAGTGGCCTGAAGGGCTCCCAGTTCTCCCTCAAAGCCTCCTGTGGATGAGAGACGGTTTCAAATACCTCGGTATTTACCTAGGGGAAAAGAATATGATAAAGAAAAACTGGGAAAATGTCGAAGAAAAGTTTAGACAAAAAATAAAAAAATGGAAATGGCTGCACTCCCAGATGTCCTACAGAGGCAGAGTGCTAGTTTTAAACAACCTGGTCGCATCACAGCTGTGGCACAAACTAGCCGTTCTAGATCCACCTCCAGACCTGCTGGTAAAACTGCAGTCTGAGATGGTGGAGTTCTTCTGGAACGGTCGACATTGGGTGCCACAGTCGGTTTTGTTTTTACCAAGAGAGGAGGGGGGACAAGGCCTTGTCCACCTGGCCAGCAGAACGGCCGCTTTTAGAATGCAGTTCCTCCAAAAATACCTGGCAGGACCTGCTGACACAGTGTGGAGAGACGTGGCCAGCTGCATCCTCAGGTGCGTGAGCGGTTTGGGGCTGGATGCTGCTCTGTTTCTGACCAATGTCGGCTGTTTACAGTTAAAGGGGTTACCTCAGTTTTATCAGAGTGTTTTTAAACTGTGCTCCTTTTTTAAATTCAACAGAACAAACACGAATAATTCTCTGCATTGGCTTTTAGAAGAACCTTTAGTCTGTGGAGCGAGATTGGATGTCTCTGACAGCACCATGCCGGGGCTGTCGACGGCGCTTTGCAGGTCTGGGACGGTGACCCTGAGGCGGCTGGTGGAGACGGCTGGACCAGATTTCTCCAGCGTCCAAGAGGTGGCCTCGTTGCTCGGAGTCCGGTCTGCCAGACTGGTGCAGCGCTTCATAGACTTGTTGAAGGAGAGGTTGACAGCTGGTGAGAGGTGTCTCCTGCAGCTGTGGTCCACAGAGGGTCGTCCGCCTGATCCAACAGACCCGTTTCCGGAGACCCACCTGGATCCTGACCTCGGGGACAGCAGCGGTCCCCTGCTTCGTACCACAGGCCCAAAGGTGGACTTGTGCGGATCAGGTTCAAAAGTCCTGTACCGGACCTGTGTCAAGGTGCTGAACAAGAGGACTCTGCACAACAGGGCTGTCAGTGTCTGGGACAACAAGTTCGGAGAACAGAAGCCCCAGTGGAGAACACTCTATAAACTTCCGATAAAAAAACGGACTGGTGACCTTCAATGGAGGGTCCTTCATGGCGCCATTGCAACGAACTCTTTTTTATCTATCATCAGTCCTGGAGTTTTAAACGAGTGTCCTTTTTGCAGTTTATCAGAGAATGTTTTTCACGTTTTTATAGATTGTGCACGACTAACAGTTTTTTTTAATCTCTTAATACAGATTTTTAACCTTTTTGACACACTTTTTACCCATTCAGTTTTCATTAATGGTGTATTTTACAGCAGAGCTACTAAAGACAAGTCCCAACTTTTAAATTTTTTAATCGCTGAGGCAAAGATGGCAATTTATTTGTCTCGCAGGGACAGACTGCAGGATGGACCTCACCTTGATGCTGTGTCTCTGTGGAGGTGCAACGTCAAGGCCAGACTGGCCTTGGAGTTTCACTTCCACAGAGACACTGGGGATTTAAAAATGTTTATGAAACTGTGGGGGTTCAAAAACATCTTATGTACCATTTCTGATCAGAAAGAACTAAACTACAACGAGCTTTTAATGTAAACAACTAATTTTAAGCTTGTCCTGATCATGTTTTTAATACTGTGTGAATAAAGTTTTGTTAAAAATCAAAAATCTTCTTTGGCTTGTTCTTCTTCATTTTGTTCTTCTTGTTCATCTTGTTCTTGTTCATGCTCTTCTTTGTCTTGTTCTTCTTCTTGTTCATGTTCTTCTTGTTCATGTTCTTTTTTGTCTTGTTATTCATCTTGTTGTGTAAAAGTTTTGTAAAAAAAAATCTTGTTCTTCTTGTTCTTCATCTTGTTCTTGTTATTCTTGTTCATATTCTTCGTCTTGTTCTTCTTGTTCATGTTCTTTGTCTTGTTCTTCTTGTTCTTCGTCTTGTTCTTGTTCTTCTTGTTCATGTTCATGTTCTTCTTTGTGTTTTTCTTCGTCTTGTTGTGTTAACTTATTGTGTACATAAAGTTTTGTAAAAAACAACTTGTTTTTCGTCTTGTTCGTCTTTTTCTTTGTCTTGTTCTTCATCTTGTTCTTCGTCTTTTTCTTTGTCTTGTTCTTTGTCTTGTTCTTTGTCTTGTTCTCGTTCTTCTTGTTCATGTTCTTCTTTTTCTTGTTCTTCGTCTTGTGTTAACTTATTGTGTAAATAAAGTTTTGTAAAAAAAAAACAACTTGTTTTTCGTCTTGTTCTTCGTCTTGTTCTTCGTCTTGTTCTTCGTCTTGTTCTTCGTCTTGTTCTTCGTCTTGTTCTTCATCTTTTTCTTTTTCTTTGTCTTGTCACAAATCACTTCTGAAACTTTTCTCCATCCTGCCTGGACTCTCTTCTTCACCTCTTTACCACACTCCCCATTTTCCTGGACAGTGGACACCAAGTGCTTGAAATCCTGCACCTTTGTGTCCTCCACCTCTCCAAGCTCTCTTCCACCTGTTCCCCATTCTCATTATACACAGAAAAGTAACCACAGTGGACTGATCGGCTCCACTTTACCTCATCATGAGCTTACTGTTGAACCTGGACTCTCATAAGATTATAAGAACAACTCGTGGTCTGTCTCGTCTTGCAGGTAGTGATCCGGTGTCGCATGAACCGGAGACTTGCCGCCTTAAAGACACTGACGGACAGCTTGAAGAACCCCGCCCCAGAGGAGAAAGGTTTGAACGGTCTACATTGTTAACAGGCTACCATAAGTTTCCTGATCATATTTAAAATAATGATTTATAAATGTGGAGAAACTTTCTCTTTTGTCGCCTTTTTGTTCATTTCAGCTGCGCTAAAGGAGACACCTGTCACTAAACTTACCATGGACTCAATTCTTCCACGGTTTCCCATTTTCTCTGACGATGAGGTGGGTACTGCTCGCAGCTTCCATCTCTGAACCTGCAGACATGACAGACTTCCCACAAAGCCTGGAGTTTAATTTGAGCTTTTTCTAGGTCTTGATAAATAGGTATACTGTAAGTGTATATATTTCCACAATTTGTTCCCATCGCTAACATATAAAAACCTATATTCAACAGTAAGAGTATTTTTTACTTGTATGGAAAAGACTGATAAAAGACTGATATAATGGAACAGTTTTTAATTAAGAATTTTTATTGAAATGTTTGAAACAAAACACATTCTGTCATTGTAATTAAAAGGTTTTAGAAGAGAAAACTGTTTTATGGCCATAAATATAATTTAACTTACGCTTAGAGGAGTTCCTACATACTGTATCTTAGAAGTTACTAAACCTACAATATGAGTATCTGTGCCATAATTTTGTCTGCATTTGGTATCAGGCCAAACTGACAAAGACCAGAATAATGTAGTATTTTAATTCCACAGCAGAGAAAGATATGTAAGTAGGTCTAGGGGGAAAATATATTGGTATTGGTATCGGTTACCGTACAAATAAATTTTAACATATCGGCATATCAGATATCATCCAAAAAACCAATATCGTGCATCCCTAGACAAAAGATAGCTGAAAGTCCTTGTGTATAAAAAGCTTCAACTGTTTTCTTTTATGAGAAGAAAAAAGTTCAAACATCAGAAGTAATTTTTTTTTCAGTTTTATAGAGCCCGACCAATATGGAAATTTTGGCTATTGCCAAATTGTTCATTTAGCACAGCTGTTAGCATTCATGAAGCTAATCAAATCAGATCCATGCTATAACTACTCCCACAGGTACAGACGAGTTCCTCCAACCTGCTTTACATTAGCTACATGTCTCTCAAGTTAGCAAGCTAACGTTTAGCTAAACTAACACAGTGACCTTTATCCAGAACAATAAATCTAACGTCGAGGTAAAATATATCAGTGTTAGTAACGTTATCTTTGTTGTATTCAATGGAAAGCATTGTTTGTTTAGCATGTTGTTTAGCATAAGGGAAGAGGTAAACTATGCAAAAAAACTCAGGACAGTGTTAGGTTTACTATTTTATGCTTATGTCTATTATTATATGTTTCAGTGTTTCAATGTTTAGATGTTTACTGTTGCACCGAGGGACTGAGAGAAACGCAATTTCGGTCCTGTGTATGTCCTGCACTGTACATATTGCAGATCTGACAATAAAGTTGACTTTGACTTTGACTTTGAGGTAGCGTGAGTGCTATCTTTAGCTTTTTAGCTAGCTCGCCTGTATTGTTTGCTACTAGTTTAGCGTTACGCCAGTTACTTGACCTTTATTCAAAGCAGCACATATTTGTTCAGTAAACACTATTAATGTTGACATGGTCGGCCGTGAAGCACGAAAACCATGTTGGTTATTATCACTTGACATATTATTAACCTCTAAATGGTGAAGTAATTGGTTACCGTACTTTTCAGCATTTTTTTTTACTAATTTGCATGTCCTGCGACTTATACGGCGAAGCGACATATTTATGGATTTTTCCCCATATTTTTAGACCAATTTTTGGCTGCGATATGACCGTTTTTCATTTTGGCAAAAAATGGTGCAGTACCACTTTTGTCCGCTAGGGGACACTTCCAGAGAGTACACCGACCGTTTCTAGCTCATGTGCCCGAAAAAAGCCTCCTCTGCTCGGACTGATTGTCGCTGCCCGGCCTGCTGCTCTGGAGGTAACTACTGTTAGCTGTGTTTGTCAGCTGTTTGTTAGCAAGATAAGTCAAGAACCACAGGACAGATTGTTATGAAACTTACAGAATGTAATCACTGTATGGACATTTACAACTGACTAGCTTTATGAGATGTTTGAGATAAAAAAATTGTTATTTTAGCTTTGTTGTTAGTTGTTAGCTACCGTAAACAGATACCTACTATTTAGATAAATAGCTCATAAACCACTCGGCGGATATTTTTTTTAGCTTACAGAGTGTAATTGTATGGGTTTAATTTACAAACTGTTGCCCTGTATGAGACATTTGAGATAAAATTTGATTTTTTATTTGTTGTTTTAGAGACGGACTCATCTCGTGTTAGCTTCCGTTTTATTTCCGTGTATCATATTTTAGATTAGACCATTTCGTGAATTTATTAAGGAATGGTTAAGCTCAGGAACCCTTGTGCTATAATGTCAGCTATAATTTTTAGCAAACAAATAATTGTTTTTACCGTGTTAATCTTCTTAAAAGCCTTGCTGTGCGCTCCTGTGGCAGACATTTGCAACAGAGCTAAACACTCGTCCACATTTCCGGGTTGTCTCAGAGGTGACGCGTCACGTCAGCGGTGACGCGCTACGTCGGTGGTGACGTCAGGTGCGACTTATACGGCAAAGCGACATATTTATGGATTTTTCCAAATTATTGCAAATAATTGAACAAAGCGACTTATACGGCGAAAAGTACGGTAATCCCGCTCCCTGTTCTCCTCCTGCGTTTTCTCTCTGTCTGTGTATCGGAGCAGCTCCTGTATTTTTTTATACACATCTTCCGAAATTAAAACTACTGCTTTGGATCTGCAGACACACAAAGGTTCATCCCTTTTTTCTTTAAAAAAATAAACTGGTTTGAACTGAAGCCTTTTTAGTTGAAGCCTGGACTCCTCTTGACTGAGAGGTGTCAGCGTCTGGCTGTTGGTTGGTGTTAGACAAATGAAGTGATTAGGGAAGAAGTCTCGGATCAAACCCTCAGATTCAATTGTTCATTGTTCAGATTCCCTGCAGAGGGAGAAAGAAGAACCTCGGCGTTGACTTGAACAAATGCATCCATTTGTCTTCTTGATATTTCCAGGATCTCGGGAATTTGGCTGAAGTGCCTGTGGACCCCATCGAGGTGAAGGTGACAACACAAGTTCCTCTCTTAAAGCTTCAAGTACGTATTTACCACTGGACTTGCCTTTTTTATATATATATATAAATAACTCATGAATCACCGGGTTTGTACCCAGAAGCTGCTCTGGACCGAACAGTGTAATAATTACATGGAAAGGACCATTTATTTAAGGGTTTTTATTAGGGATGGGACCGATCTGATCCAGTATTGTATCGGTATCGGATACCAGCATACTTTAAGTATCGTATATCGGATCCAAACTACCGATATTTCCGATCCAGCTTCAAAGTGCACTTGTGTTCCACCATATTCTGTGACTGCTGTCTTTACATTGTGTGAGTTAAACCCAATGAAGACACTCTTTAGCCTCACAACAGGAAACACACAACCTTACATAGCATACAAGAGGCAGGTCTATACCACACACAACCTTCTCACTCATGGTGCAGCTGAAAAACTAAAAAAACCGCTAAGCATTATGGGAAAGACAACACAGTCCACTCCCTTTAACCACTACGGGAGTGGATTTTGTTGTCTTTCCCATAATGCTTAGCGGTATTTTAGTTTTCCAGCTGCACCTAAAGCTGGAAACAAAAAAAAAATGCTAAGCATTATAGGAAAGACAACACAGTCCATTCCCCTTAACCACTATGGGAGTGGATTTTGTTGTCTTTCCCATAATGCTTCGCGGTATTTTAGTTTTCCAGCTGCACCTAAAGCTTGAAAACTAAAAAAACGCTAAGCATGATGGGAAAGACAACACAGTCCATTCCCCTTAACCACTATGGGAGTGGATTTTGTTGTCTTTCCCATAATGCTTCGCGGTATTTTAGTTTTCCAGCTGCACCTAAAGCTGGAAAACTAAAAAAAAAAACGCTAAGCATTATGGGAAAGACAACAGTCCATTCCCCTTAACCACTACGGGAGTGGATTTTGTTGTCTTTCCCATAATGCTTAGCGGTATTTTAGTTTTCCAGCTGCACCTAAAGCTGGAAAAAAAAACGCTAAGCATGATGGGAAAGACAACACAGTCCATTCCCCTTAACCACTATGGGAGTGGATTTTGTTGTCTTTCCCATAATGCTTAGCGGTATTTTAGTTTTCCAGCTGCACCTAAAGCTGGAAAACTAAAAAACAATGCTAAGCATTATGGGAAAGACAACACAGTCCATTCCCCTTAACCACTATGGGAGTGGATTTTGTTGTCTTTCCCATAATGCTTAGCGGTATTTTAGTTTTCCAGCTGCACCATGAGTGAGAAAGTTGTGTGTGGTATAGACCTGCCTCTTGTATGCTGTTAAAGTTTGTGAGTTTCCTGTTGTAAAGTCCAGAGTGTCTTTATTGGGTGTAGCTCACACATTGTTAAAATGAATGATCTCAGATCAAAAAATGTATTATACAGACTCATATACTTGAACAGTATCAGATCGGAAAAGTATCGGTATCGGTCGATACCCAGATTTAAGTATCAAATCGGAAGTAAGAAATGTGGATCGGTGCATCCCTAGTTTTTATTGGAGCGCATTGAATAAGATTTTTTTTTTTTCTTTCTGCTACCTTTCATTTTAAATTTTGTATGTTATCATTCATGGGATTGTTTTGTATTGTGGTTTTTTTTAATGAATACACTTTTACATAAATGTCAGATCTTTTCAGACGTGTCCGTGTTTCACATCAACGTGTAGCTTTGTTCTCCGAGGACATTTTGAACACGCTTTGAAGCTCCTCCATCTTGCGACGACACGTTCACACGGGCTCACCCTCCCGAGTTTTTAACGTTCCAGGCGTGTTCTCTGTTCTCCAGGTTCCCCAGCGCTACAAGCTGATGGGTTACGAACCCGTTTCATCCTTGGAGGCCTTTAACGACTACATTCCACCAACTCTGCCCAGGCCTCTTCGCTCCGGACCTCCGGTAAACAATCAGCATCTGCGCTGAGGCTTTTGATTGATATTTTTCTTTGAAACTGTTTTGAACAATTACCGTAATTTCTGTACTATTGAACGCACCTGAATATAAGCCACGCCCACACAAAAAAAGTACATATATAGGCCGCACTTGTCTACAAGCCACGGGCGTCCACGTTGTTTTGCGAGAGATGCGCAGTTCTTGTTGTAGATCAAAAACCAACCACCAGATGGCATTTTATAGACTTTACTGTAAAAAGACAGAGTGAACCCCGCAGGTCGTCATGACAACTACCTCCCTCACTCATAGTTACCAGAGCCATATAAAGTGAGAGTTGCGACACTCCCATAGAGTTCCATTGTAAGAATGGAATGCGGAAGTCACGTGGGTCATGGAGGGGGCGATTTGTTCCATGGCTCTGGGTAAGTCTGAAGCTGCCTGCAGTAGCGCTCCGTCGCCGCCAGAGGGCGCAGCTCCACAAGGTTTCCATAGCCGTTGTTTGGAACGATTGACCACCTGTCGGTGAGATCAAAGGGTGTCGGAACTCTCACTTTATATGGCTCTGATAGTTACTCCACTGAATGACCCAACACAAACTAACACATAATGAACACATTGTAAGGATTGGCTCCGTCCCCTCCTTACACCCTGTCTGTTCCTCTGTTGTTCTGTCAGCTCAGCGTCACAGGTGTTTGTGTTTATCGTTAATTAAGGCGTGTATATTAGTCAGCAGTCATGTGTGTCTCATTGTCGGGTCATTGTCCCTGTTACCCTGGTGTGTCGTTCCCCAGCTCCTTGGTCTGTGAGTACATCTCGTCTTCCTGTTTGGGTTTAGTGTTTAGTGTTTAGTACTCAGCCACTGTAGAGCGTCCGTATAGTTTTGTAACTGCCTCGTCAGTTGTTTTGTTTTCATCTTATTAAAGTATTTTGGTTTTACTCGTGCCTCTGAAGTCTACCTGTCTGCACCACGGGACTCATCAACCACACACCGCACCACCGTGACAGAATGACCCGACCATTTTGAGTCCCGCGGACAGGTAACATAGACTCACCTAGAGGCTGAAGATGTCTGCTCGGAGGGAGGCTGCAGCCATCAGAGTTGGCGGGTTTCGAACCGAGCCCGCTTGGAGCAGCAACAGGTCCGAGCCAGAGCAGCTTCCATCTCCCATGCTGATAGCAGAGCGAGCGAGGGAGCGTCGGGGCGGCTGCTCCGACCAGTTCACCTCCTTCGCTCCTGCACGAGCCATCTCTCTGTGGGATGTGTCCGACGACGAGTCAGATTCGGACCCGGGAGGACTCCTGCCGATTCCAGCTCCGGAGACACGAGGCCGCAGGAGAAGGCGGCGACCGGCGGAGCCGCGCACTTCCGGTTTTCAGCCTGCTCTCCCCCGTAATTCTCCCACGCTGTCTGAAAAGCCGGCGGGCGTTTCAAAGGGGGAGGGGTACCCACGTCCGTGCCCTGTGACGTCTCAGGGGCGACGTGCTTTGAGGGGGGGGTATGTGTTCCCTCACACCATGTCTGCAGGAGTCACGGAGACTCCTGCACGCCACACAGCTGAAGGAAAGCAGTCTCACGACAGGACTCCTTCACGAAGGGAGCAGCCTGTTCACACTTCGACCACAGGGGTCGCTACTCATGCAGGACTCACACAGGAAGAGCCTGCAGGACGCTCTGAAGGAGATCCCACCACGACCACAGGGGTCGCTGTGGGACAGAGATCTGAAGAGGCCATTCACATATTCCAGCAGATAAAAAGACTGTTTTATGCTGCTGTCAATAAACCGGACCCTTGTTACAAATATAAGACATACTCCATTATAGTAGACATCATTGTTAACAGTCCCTGTTCTGTGATTGACTCAGGTTTCATTCAGATCCTGACTTTGGCTAAGATGGGGCAGGAGGAGAGTAAAGCCAAGATGGAGGGCGCTGCTCCCAAGGCACCTACAGAGGGTGCTGTTCTGCCTGAAGCACCAGGAGGTGCTGTTCTGCCTGAAGCACCAGGGGGTGCTGTTCTGCCTGAAGCACCAGGGGGTGCTGTTCTGCCTGAAGCACCAGGGGGTGCTGTTCTGCCTGAAGCACCAGGGGGTGCTGTTCTGCCTGAAGCACCAGGGGGTGCTGTTCTGCCTGAAGCACCAGGGGGTGCTGTTCTGCCTGAAGCACCAGGGGGTGCTGCTCTGCCGATGGCACCAGGGGGTGCTGCACCACCAGCACCTACAGGTCCTGCTCCTGCATCGCCTACAGAGGGCGCTGCATCACCAACTGAGGGCGTTGCATCTACACCTTCTCCAAGGGGTCTCTCGCCGTCTGCAGAGGGTCCCGGCGCGACGGACGCCTCCGTCTTTACAGAGGGTTCCTCGCCGTCTCCAGAGGATCTCTCGCCATCTCCAGAGGGTCCCGGCGCGACGGACGCCTCCACATCTACAGAGGGTCCCGGCGCGACGGACGCCTCCACATCTACAGAGGGTCCCGGCGCGACGGACGCCTCCACATCTACAGAGGGTCCCGGCGCGACGGACGCCTCCACATCCATGGAGGGTCCATTCACCGTTGACGCCTCCACCGTTGACGCCTCCACATCCATGGAGGGTCCATTCACCGTTGATGCCTCCACATCCATGGAGGGTCCACTCACCGCAGACGCCTCCACATCCATGGAGGGTCCACTCACCGCAGACGCCTCCACATCCATGGAGGGTCCACTCACCGCAGACGCCTCCACATCCATGGAGGGTCCACTCACCGCAGACGCCTCCACATCCATGGAGGGTCCACTCACCGCAGACGCCTCCACATCCATGGAGGGTCCACTCGTCGCTGACGCCTCCACGTCGATGGAGGGTCATGTATCCAGTTCCGAGGGGTCCTTGGAGGGACCCCCTCACGCCTACTGCTGTCCAGAGGGGTCTCAGGAGAGACCCCCTCACGCCTACTGCTGTCCAGAGGGGTCTCAGGAGAGACTCCCTCACGTATCCTGTCTCGAGGGGTCCTTGGAGGGACCCCCTCACGCCTACTGCTGTCCAGAGGGGTCTCAGGAGAGACCCCTCACGTCTACTGCTGTCCAGAGGGGTCTCAGGAGAGACCCCCTCACGTATCCTGTCTCGAGGGGTCCTTGGAGGGACCCCCTCACGTCTGTTCAGTGGGGTCTCAGGTGAGAGCCCCTCACGTCTACTGCTGTCCGGAGGGGTCTCAGGAGAGACCCCCTCACGTATCCTGTCTCGAGGGGTCCTTGGAGGGACCCCCTCACGTCTATTGCTGTCCAGAGGGGTCTCAGGAGGTCTACTGCTGTCCAGTCTCCACACTCGAGGTCTCTACGCCTGGAGACGTCTCTACGCTTGGCGCCGCTGCGCCGCATGAGGGGGCTCCTATTCTGGGTGGGCCCTGGAGGGTCCCACCCTCGTCTTCGACCGTCCTGAGGCCTCGTCTTCGACGGAAGCTCCTGCTCGACGGATGGCCCCCGGGACGCCCGCCTGAGGTGTCTCTGCGTTATGGCTTGCCTCATGGTCGTCCACCAGAAGGGGTACTGCGCGATGGACGCTCTCCCGGTCGCCCACCTGAGGGGTCCTTGCCCGGGGTCGACGTCCTGGTCTCGATGTTTGGGCGCTTATTGGTTTCTAGGTTTAGCTTTTTGTGTTTAGCATTTGTCTAGGTTTAGCTTTTTGTGTTTAGCAATTGTCCCAGGCCCTGTTCCTGTCGGTTTTTGGTTTGTTGTCCTTGTGTTTTGCCCGCCGTCCTTGCGGTTCCTCCCTCTGCCCGCCCTGTTTTTTTTTTTGGGGTGTTCTTTTGGGACGCCGGGGGGCGTCTTTGAGGGGGGGGTACTGTAAGGATTGGCTCCGTCCCCTCCTTACACCCTGTCTGTTCCTCTGTTGTTCTGTCAGCTCAGCGTCACAGGTGTTTGTGTTTATCGTTAATTAAGGCGTGTATATTAGTCAGCAGTCATGTGTGTCTCATTGTCGGGTCATTGTCCCTGTTACCCTGGTGTGTCGTTCCCCAGCTCCTTGGTCTGTGAGTACATCTCGTCTTCCTGTTTGGGTTTAGTGTTTAGTGTTTAGTACTCAGCCACTGTAGAGCGTCCGTATAGTTTTGTAACTGCCTCGTCAGTTGTTTTGTTTTCATCTTATTAAAGTATTTTGGTTTTACTCGTGCCTCTGAAGTCTACCTGTCTGCACCACGGGACTCATCAACCACACACCGCACCACCGTGACACACATAAACTATGCTAACAAGAACAGACGCACTAAAAGAACAATGCTAAACATTTTACCGAAATGATTAACAGTGAACATAAATTTTACCCACAATCCCTCCCTGAGGCCATGTGACCAACAGTCAACCACAGAATGCTACAATATGTACCAGTAACACAAATATGTACAGTAAATGTTTTTGTTTTGTTTGTTTTTTTCTGAACACTGCCGGTAACACGGCTGGTAAATAAAAAAAAGCTTTTCGAACGTCAGCGATAAATAAACGATACGAATGGCAACTTTTTATTTTTTAATTTTTGTTTCCTTCAGTGGAAACAAAAGTCTTATTCAGTGAGTAAACACTTCGACGTGCATATGTTTTTAACCTCTAATATAAACTGCTTATCAAAACTGACGCTGCTCGCATAAATGCACCAATCTCCTTCAAAATAAAAGCACCACAAAATGTGTTTTCACAATAAAAGCAGATATTTTGGATTTACGTGCATGCAGAAATATTTTAATTTGTGTACATAACTCATTAATTTAAATATACATTTTTTTTTGCCTGAAATTGTTTCTTGGATTTATCCGAACTAGCCGTTAGCTCGTTCAAAATAATTTCTCCCAACTGAGGTTGTTATATGATCTATATGTAACGGGTAAGACGCTAGTTGTTCAGAACGTCTAAAGGGCCTCAGCTGTCGCTTCAAATCACTTTTCAGGCAGAGCTGGAGCCCGTCGACTCGAGAGCTGAAGATCTCAGAACAGCGGAGCCGAAATTAGAGGATGAAGAGAAGTTCTCCTTCGAAGCTCCCGACGCTCTGCTCAGACCGTTCCCAGCAAACCCTCTCAGGATCTTTGTAATCTGATTACCTCACCGTTGAACCGAACGCTCCTCGACACGTTAGGGACACGCTTTAACTCTTGACGTTGTGCTTTAGAACCCAGCCCCGGGCCTTCGGACCTACAAACCGACGCCTAAATACCTGGAGAACGATCTGGAGTTCCACCTGTGCCCTGTGCCCAGGTAACACCGCCCAAACTTTCTCCTCAACTCTCCCTGACCTCAAACACATTTGTTCTGTTGCTTCCTTTTTGTGTAGGTACGAGGCCCCTGAACGCCACATGAGCAGCTTGGCGTCCCTCGATCTGAAGGTAATTTCTTTCCAAGGTTTGCAGTTTCTTTTAGTCCGACCAATCCACCCTATTCCTGGGGCTCTACTGTCTAAATGATTATGGGTACTACTTCCTGTCAGACAGGAAGTAGCAGTCAGCATTGGTGAACGGTAGCCACGTTTATTTAACAACCGTAAAGTTTACTAAAATAGCCGTACGTTCAGGTACCTGTTGCGTACGCCGGATCTTTGCGGTTCAACTTTCACGACTCACTCTTTCGCGGGTTTTCAACATAATGTTACACACGACACACGATTTGCTTACTGATGGGAGGCGACCGACCAGAGCCTTGTGCTGAGGGGCGAACTGGCCATCGGAAGCACCGGGACATTTCCCGGTGGCCTGGCCCGCTCAGTGATGGCCAAGGTGGCCCCCTCCTTTCTCTTTCTGAGGCTGTCTGTCACAGCCTAGCAGAGACACACAACAGGTTGCACGCCGCCTGTTGTGTGTCTCTGCTAGGGTGTGACAGACAGCCTCAGAAAAAGAAAGGAAGGGGTCACCTTGGCCATCACTGAGCGGGCCAGGCCACCGGGACATTGCCCGCTCAGTGATGGTCAAGGTGGCCCCCTCCTTTCTCTTTCTGAGGCTGTCTGTCACAGCCTAGCAGAGAAACAGCGCAGGCGGGCGCAAAACCTGTTTTGTGTTTCTGCTAGGCTGTGACAGACAGCCTCAGAAAAAGAAAGGAAGGGGCCACCTTGGCCATCACTGAGCAGGCCAGGCCACCGGGACATTGCCCGCTCAGTGATGGCCAAGGTGGCCCTTTCCTTTCTCTTTCTGAGTCTGTCTGTCACAGCCTAGCAGAGATACACAGCAGGAGGGTGCGCAAC
>JBBPBX010069814.1:0-11554 GCA_038048925.1 Garcialebias charrua
TGCAACATTGTTGATATTTCCTCTCTTAAGACATGTGCACGGTCTGGGTTTATGTTTGACAGCAGCACCCCTGTGAACGGGGGTGGCCTCTTGTGGAACTGCAGCCGGAGGCCTTGACAGACTGTTGACATGACCCACGTGTTTGGATGACACGCCCCCCAGGCCTGAGTGTGTGCGTTGAGCCTGTGAGGCATGTGTATTCTGGGTTGTTTGTGTGTCGTGGGTGCGGGAGGGGGAGCAGTTGCCTCCCCCCGCTCGGCCCCGGATGAGCTGACCTGTCCACCAGCGGTTGTCAGGAAGTCTGCCTGCTGCAGACAGACTCCTGACGCCACACTGAGGCTCATTGTCTTCTGACCTGACACCTTGTGTTCCACGAGGGAGGAAGGGTGATTGCCCTCTCCCTTCATCGTGACCATTTCCATAAAATTTGTGCTATGTTGTTGTTGTTGTTGTTGTTTTTTAGTCAAGACACAGGGAAGTTTGTGCTTTGGTACTTTATTTTCGTGTTTTAAAGAACAAAGTTTCTTTTTTACACACACAACAGAAACGTTTTTCATTGTGCATACACAATTGTCACCAGCTTTTTGCTGCTTTTTGAATGTAAAGCCTTGGTTTAGAAGTCGGGGTTCCCATACCACGTGGTCGAGCAAACCTGTAAAACTATGAAGTGGTCCAGTTTCGTCAGGCCAACTTCTGCCTTCTGTCCCGGTTAATCGAGGAAGTTCTCGGCGGAACTGCTTGGCGAGGAACGAACCTGTTCCTGGCCCATGACTGGCCAGCCTGAGGTGGTCCTGCTGCAGGTCTCTGCCGTTGCTCCCCGTTGTATGCTGGCCTTTTTTGTAGTGGATGGCGTGTGGCTGAGCGTTGTCGAGGTTTCATGGCCCTGCTCCCACTGGTGTCTCTGGGGGGCACGAAAGCTTTTCTCAGCATTCCCTCGCGTAAGGCTTCAGCCTGTTTGCGTCTTTGCTCCAGCCTGCTCTGAATACGCTCCAGAGCCCCTTCGAAGAGTCCCGATGGTTCGATCGGGTGGTGGAGGAACGGTGACCGCTGGCCCTCCGGCAGGTCGGTCAAGGTCAGCCACAGGTGGCGCTATGCGATGACCACTTCAGCCATGCATCACCCTTGAGCGATGGCCACGGTCCCAATCATCTGGAGGACAAAGTCAGTCGCCTTGCGGGTTTCCTCCAGGATCTCTGCCGTAGCCTTTTTGTTTGTTGTCTGCTGGAGCTCCTGTAACTTTTCCGCCAAGTAGGCTTGCATCATGGCTGAAGCGTTCATGGCGCGGACCGTGAGGCCTTGAGCTCGGTAACATTTTTTGAGCTGGGAGGCCGAGGCGCGGCAGGCTTTGCTGGGCAGAGTTAGCTTTGCGCCAGACGTCCTGGGGGCTAGGTGGACCACCAGCGTGTCCTCCATCAGCGGGATGGTGGCAATTCCTGTTGCATCCATGCCGGCGATGTCAAGGAACTGGGAGAGTGGCAGAAGCATGGGACTCATGGGTTCAGCCCAGGTGCGAGTGAGCTCCGTCAGGAAGTCCGGAAAAATCGGCATCCTGTGCCTCGTGGCCGACTGCTGTTTTGCGAAGAAATAATTTCCTGCCAACCTCGTTACCTGTTGTCGAGGTGGGGATTCTGGCCAACTGATCCGTAGCATGTCCGCCACTCTGCGACACAAGTCGAACAGAGCGGGGATGGAGACATCTGTCTCTGGCTGAGCTGTCGTCGGGTTCTGGGAGAAGTCTTCTTCTTCCCCCTCGTCCTCGTTTTTTTCCCCTTTATAGATGGCCTCCCTTCTTACCTCAAAGCCATCCTCTCACACCGATATTAATTTTTTTTAAGCGAGAAAGGAAAGATAGAAAGTAAGACAACAAAACACAACAATTATCCACAAAAAGAGCACAAGGCAAACACAACCAACCTCCGTCCGCAATCCTACAAAGTACATGACCAAACACAGCAACAAAATACACATGCATAAAGACTAATAATATTCATGAACTTGCAATAGATTTCCATAAATAAACATATCCATACCTACAAAAATAAATACATATACATTCATATCACATATCCATCTACATATCTGCAGCATATCCGCAGGTGCGGCAGCACCCTCTGGTCGAGCGGCAGCACCCTCTGGTCTCTCTGAGTGTTTTTATCATCTAACTGACCCGTTTTTTCGAATTGGACCAAAGCTGGTCCATCTTCCATCTGAATTTGGTGTTCAGTAACCCAGAGAGCCGGACGGGACCGTTCAAAAAAAATTCTATCGGACCAGGTTCAGACGTTTTCACCTCACCGGTCATTCTCAGCTACCTTGCCCGGCCAGGTGAGCCCCAAAACCAGAGAGCCGCCCACGAAGACCCGGTGTTTCTTCTGCCACTCTCACTGGACCCTGTTTGAACGTCCCACTTGCACCTGGACCTGGACCTGCGGTTCTCCTATGGTTCTACTGGTTTCAACAAGATTAGCAGGGAAGTTTTTGACTTTGCTGATTTTTTCTGCTGTCCTTTGTTGACCTCGTGGCGTCGCTCGTGAGCGTGAGGGGAGGTGTTTCTGACTGGACCAGAACCTATCCGAACTGGCTGTGGGGGCATCGTCTTTAGTCCACATTAAAGTTTGCTTACCTCCGTGGAACCTGAGCCCATCTGCACGCGGCCGTGGGGATGCTTGAAGCTGGAGCTACAAGTTGCTCTCTCTGCTTTATGCTCATTCTGCTCACATGCGCGTTCATCTGAGGGACGCGCGGATGTTTGAACTGCTGCTGAAATAATTCCTGGAGCTGAGAGGTCTTCAGCCCCTCTGGTAAGACTTGCTGTGTTTTTTTTCTGGAGGTGGCTTTTTCTAGAGGTGACTTTTTCATTCTGAAGAGGCTGAAGGCTGAAGAGGAGAGCAGCAATAGCAGCAATAATAACGAACATCTTACCTGCTGTAGATAACTTTTTAAAGAGCCTCATTTTTGAAGAAACCAATACCTCAACAACAACAAATATCTTATCTGCTGTAGATAACCCTTTAAAGAGCCTCATTTGTTGTTGTGAGCTCAACAACAAACATCTTACCTGCTGCAGATAACTTTAAAGAGCCTCATTTTGTTGTTGTAGGCTGTTTGTGGATCAGGCGAGCAGAGAGTGAAGCGCGGATGATCAGGATAGTCGCTGTTTGGTGCCTGTTCCACACTGTTGTGGGCTGTTTGTGTATCAGGCGAGCGTAGAGTGAGGCGCAAAGGATCAGGATCATCGTTGTTTGTTGCCTGTTTTTCACACCGTTGTGAACTGTTGAGAGCTGTTTGTGGATCAGATGAGCAGAAAGTGAAGCGCAGAGGATCAGGATCATCGCTGCTTGGTACTTGGTGCCTGTTTGGTGCCTGTTTCACACTGTTGGGAGCTAATTGTGGATCAGACGGGCGGAGAGAAACATGTGCCGCTGAGGATCAGGAGCTGCTGTCGCTGTTGTTTGGTGCTGTTCACGTTGTTGTTCCTTTGCTGTCCTGATACAGGCTACAATCATGCCTTTAATTTTAGGAGGCTTTTCTGGCACCACACTCTGCTGTTTGCTGCAAATTGCTTGTTTCTACCCGTTGATTCTGGATCCAGCTTGTGTTAACCAGGGCCACATCCATTCATATTCACAGTGGGGCTGGATCCCCTCTCACACAAACTGTAGTTGGGCCTCCTCAACGGAATTGTTTGCCCACTTAATTTGTGACGCTTTATGGTCTGAGACTTTTCTGCATCATTCATATTACTGTCATTATTTTCAGTTCTCAGACTACCTGGAATCACTGAATCTTATCAACACATCTGGATCTGCCCATCATTGAAACTTTCATTGTTTTTGGGTTCTGAATGATCGTGTCTTCATCAATGTTTCTCATGGTTCAATTATGGGTGCAAAATGTCACAGTGTTAACTCCTGTAATTACACATCAGTGACAAAGAAGTCAGAGTAAATGTCTGATCAGGGGCGCAACTACATATTTTTGAGGTGGATGCGAAAACATAAACGGCGCGCCCCCCCCCCTCCCCCCGCTCCTTTTTACTTGCCGCCTCATACAGCTTTCCTCCCTTAGTCATGCACTTAGAAAATACAGTAGCAATTTTACAGATTTTTTTTAATGTTACATATTATATCAGGTTAATATCTGTTGCACCGAGGGACTGAGAGAAACGCAATTTCAATCCTGTGTGTGTCCTGTACATATTGCAGTTCTGACAATAAAGTTGACTTTGACTTGACTTTGACTTTGAGGTGATCATTTCAATCATAAACAAATAAGAAGTTTAATAAAGTAACAATATATAACAATAGTGGTAATCAGTGCTCAACATTTTACGTAGCGGAAATATGACATCTTAACAGCCTGCAGTCCATGTCAGAGTTATAACATTTATGACATTTAAACTGTTACTTTCCATGAAAGAAGACAATGAAAGATGGTCATCAGAAATTCAAACCATCATCGTATACAGTATAGGTTTTTGTTGCCTCCCTAATGTAATTATTCCTACCTGATGTCATCACTTGTCTCCTCTATCACTGACCTCGTGTCTGTCTCCTTCACCCTTTGTCTGTGCCATTCTGCACTGTCATATGGTGAAAAAAGCATTATATATTAGTTGTAAAAATTACAGATCTTAATACAGTTTTTAAAAATAATGTTTACATGTTATTGCTTGGGATTAAGTAGCTGTTCCCTCACTTCCACCTGCATTAGACCAACCTGTTGCCTTCCCCAGTCTGTCCTGATTCTTCCTCTGTCATCTTCTCTTCCTTCTCTCCATCCTCACAGCTGAATGGCATTAATTTTGTGTTGTGTTGGGCGGCCGTGGCGTAGTGGTAATGGCAGTCGTCCCCCGATCGGAAGGTTGGAGGTTCGAATCCCGGTTCCCCACACTATGTGTCGTTGTGTCCCTGGGCAAGACACTTAACCCCGAGTTGCTCCCGGTAGGACTGGATGGCGCCTTGCATGGCAGTCTGCCGCTACCGGTGTATGAATGTGTGTATGAATGGGTGGATGGTTGGTATTGTAAAGCGCTTTGGGGCCCCTCATAGGGGGCTGGAAAGCGCTATATAAATAAGCTCCATTTACCATTTGTGTTAAAATACAGCAGTCAAACCATAATAGAAATGAAACTTTAATTTAAATGATCTCCTTGTTGGATAACAGTTACTGACAAGACATTTCATCTGATCTGACTTACCAGATACATCACAACACACACCACTGTAGTGATATTAAATAAGACATCAGGTGTCCCTCTGCCAAAAAGGTTGGGAGCATGGGTCACCAACCTTTTTGAGTCTAAGGGCTATAGTGACACTGAGGACTAATTTGTCTGATACACACATAAACTTGTACAACTCATATTTAATTAAAGAATCAATAATAATAAATGTAAATATGAGTGAATAAATTGCAGCAGTGAGGGCTAATAGTTGGAACATAGCTGGGAACTGCCACCACAACAGTTTAGTTTTCCTGTGTTAATATTTCCTGAGTTTTATGTAGGTAATTCTTACACTTAATGTGTGGATGTGCGTGACATGAATCAAATACTGTAGTCATAAAAATATTAAACAAATCGTGTCAGTAGGGGAGGCAACATTTAACAGCCAAATATGGGAAGATTCCTCTTAGGCTAGCTTTAGCTAACCTGAATATTTACAACCCTCCTGTCCTGCTAATACACTGACGGTACTTACCTAATATCTTTTAACCACATTGAAAGACTTTTTTTTCATCCTACCAACATCTTTATCCTTCTCCCTTTTCCCTTTTCTGTTTTGCACACCGGATAGTTTTTTTTTCTTTCTGCCGCTCCAAAGTCAAGTGCACGAGTGGTGGTCCAAGATTAAAAAAAAACTAAAAAAAAACTAAAAAAAACAACGCGCCTAAGTGTTCTCTTAGGGGTGCGTATTCACAGCCACCTGTGTGTGAAGGGGGAGCAGAGAGATAGGAGGGAGGGAGGTGAGGGAGAAGGGGGGGGCACCTAATCAGTGCTGTTTTCGGTTTTGATCATTTCATGCAGTTAAAGAAAATGCCTGCTAGAAAAACATTTTTTCTAGAGATGGTTTTGGCGCCCCCTTTAGTGCAGCGCCCCTATGCCTTGCATAACCTGCATAGTGGCTATTTGCGCCCCTGTGTCTGATATTAATGTTGTTATTGATCTCAGGGATTCAGCCCAACCCAAGGCCCTCCATTAACTACAGTACGCCTAGTGAGTTTAAAAATAATTCAGGTTTCCTTTTCCTGCATGTAAACGCTCGTAACCTCCTAAAAAACTTGATGAATTGAAAATCCTAATCAGTTCTTCTGGGGCAGATGTGATCGTTATCTCTGAAACTTAGCTCAACAAATCTGTTTTGAAAAATGACCTGGCAATCAATGAATTTAAGATCTATCGTTGTGATCGTATTAAAAGGGGAGGTGGAGTCGCTATTTACATCAGAGACTCTTTGGCTGCCAGGATTGCGTCTAAAAAAACAATCGCAAACCAGTTTGAGGCTTTAGCTGTGAACATCAGTTTGAAGGGAGGTCAGATCATAACTGTTGTAGGTTGTTATCGTCCCCCCTCCGCAACACCTGAAGCTCTGTCCTCCCTGACTGAATTCATAGGAAATTTAAAACACAATGAGATTGTTATGGTAGGAGATTTCAACATTGATTGGAATAAGTCGACCCCCCTCTGTGATAAATTCAAGGAATGTTGCCTATCTCTCAATCTAACACAACTTATCGATTCTCCCACCAGACCAAACAAAAAATGTCCCGAAAAATCTTCCACCTTAGATCTGTTTTTCACAAATGCACCTCATAAATTTCCTGGAACAGGTGTATTTGCTAACATTTTGAGTGATCATTCCGTAATAGCAGCTCTTAGATCTACTAAACTTTCACCTACTAAGCCCAGAATAATTCAAAAAAGGGATTTGAAACGTTTCTGTGAACAGTCATTCCTCTGGGATCTATCCCACTTTGATTGGCAATGTATTCTATTAATCAACGATGTGAACACCGCTTGGAACTATTTTCATAATAGTTTCATTTTCTTTGTAAACAAACATGCTCCTTTCCGGCAGTTCAGGATAAAGGGCCGTGACAGCCCCTGGTTTACTCCTGAACTAGCTGACCTCCTGCACAGGAGAGATCATCTTTGGGCCGCAGCAAGAAAATCACACTCAGACACTGATTGGTTGAAATTTCGGCAGCTGAGGAATAAATGCACAACTGCCATCAAAGCCGCAAAACGTAATTACTTCTTATCTCAGACCTCCAAAAATCTAAACGACCCTAAAAAATTCTGGAAAACCATCAAATCTCTCTCAGGCACCCCCCAATCATCTGACCTCCCATCACAACTTCTTGTTGATTCTGTT
The DNA here is from genome assembly GCA_038048925.1 of Garcialebias charrua. Lineage (NCBI taxonomy): Eukaryota > Metazoa > Chordata > Actinopteri > Cyprinodontiformes > Rivulidae > Garcialebias > Garcialebias charrua. The sequence goes on from JBBPBX010069814.1 coordinate 7,377, forward strand.
CCTGTGTCAAATAAGCACGAGATCCTGAACTGTTTCAACAAACATTTTGTTGCTTCTAGTTCATTATTTGACACAGTTACAAATGGAAAATCAGCCACTTCATCTAATAACCAAACTTTTACAAATCAAATCCCTCCTACAAGTAAATCCTCAGTTAATCACACCTTCTCCTTTTCTCCGTTCTCAGTCCGTGAGGTAAATAAACTGTTAAAAGATCTTGATCCTAAAAAATCTGCAGGTCAAGATGAACTTCCTCCTTATTTCTTAAGGCTGGCTGCTCATATCATCACAGTCCCTGTGACTCACATCTTTAATCTGTCCATAAGCCAAAACACCATTCCGGATGCTTGGAAAACAGCCTTTGTTCTTCCTTTGCTGAAGGGAGGTGATCCCACCTCATTGAACAATTATCGACCGATCTCTAAACTCTGCATTTTAGCCAAGGTTCTAGAAAAACTGATAAACTCTCAGATCAAAAATTATCTGGACTCATTTAACATCTTACCTCTCCATCAATCTGGTTTCAGGAAAAAACACAGCACAACAACTGCTTCTCTGAAGGTTCTGAATGATGTTGTTGAAGCATTGGATGCTAAGGATTATTGTGCTGCACTTTTCTTAGACCTGTCTAAAGCTTTTGACACTGTGGATCATAACATCCTGTGTCATAAGCTCTCAGAAATCGGTTTCTCTGATCACACCATCGGTTGGTTTTCTAATTATCTTTCCAATCGGAGGCAATGTGTTCAACATAACGGTACAGGGAACCCCCGACCTACGAACGAGTTTGGGACCTAAGAACCGTTCGCAGCTCGATCCGTTCGTAGGTAGGGGGTGAAAATTATATTTAAAAAAAAAATTATTCATTCATTCATTCATTCAACCTTTATTTATCATGCTAACGGAGCGCGCGCACACATTTAAGCATGTAAAGTAGTGTACTGTAATGTTAAACATTGCTATTCACATTTACAGAATAAATAAAAATATATTTTCTTACTTTGAGATGGTCAAAGCCGACATAGGTTGCCATGCGTTGATTGTTTTCGGGCCAAGCAGCGCGGGGGCCGGCAAGCCACCGCAGCTGCTCCAGACCTGTGTTAGCTAGCTGGCTAGCTTCTGCTAGCCAAGCCATGAGCTAGTGTTGGAGCGGCGGCGCGATCAATCTGCAGCTGCTGCTCCAGCCGCTGCTCCAGCCTGAGACGTCCACAGAGCTATTCCAGCTAGTAATTAATCCACATGATGCGATCCTGGTCACCAGTGTTCAAAAGGCCGGCTCCCGTGTTAGCTCCAGTGTTAGCTCTGGAGCTAGCCAGGCCGGAGGTGTAGCCAGGCCGGCCGGAGGTGTTCGCACGGCGGCCTGGCACGATCGGCGATAAATCCGCTGCTGCTTGAGACATCCACAAAGTTCACAGAGACGTTTCCAGCTAGTAATTAATCCATATGAAGCCATCCTGGTCACCAGTCTTCGTCCGGCTCTCGGCAGCTAACCTAAGATGGCGTCCGGTGTTCTACATTAATTTGTGACCGGAGACCCCAGTGACTGAACCTAAAATAGCGTCCGGTGTTCTACATTAATTTGTGACCGTGTAAACTGAAGACCTACTTCCTGTTGCCCAAATTGCTCAAAAATTGCTCAAAAATGATCAGAAATGATCTTTTTTATCATAATTATTATTTATAAAGCCTTTAAAACAACCAGAGCTGCAACAAAGTGATGTACACATGAAATTAAGAACATTTAAACACAAAAAAAAAAAAAAAAAAATTTTTTTTTTTTTTTTTAAATTCATATTTTTATTAAATATGATATGTTCGTAGGTCCCGTGGTTCGCAGGTCGATGGGGTCGTAGGTCGGGGGTTACCTGTACTTTTTCCAGCTATTTAACAGTTAAAAATGGTGTACCACAAGGCTCAGTTTTAGGACCAACCCTCTTTACAATCTACATAGCTAATGTAGGTCAGAGCATCCCTGATGCATCCTTACATTTCTATGCTGATGATACAGTTGTTTACTGCCGAGCTAAAACAGTAGCTAAGGCTTTCCAGTTACTGCAATCCGCTTTTGACATCATTCAGTCAGATTTGTTCCGTCTCAAACTTGTCCTAAATGCTGATAAAACAAAAGGGATGTTTTTTTCAAGTAGGAAGTCGGTCCCAGCAGATCTTCCTCTGATTTTTTCCTCAAATGGTGTCCCTATTGAGTTTGTTGATTCCTATAAATATTTGGGTATCCTGGTCGATTCGCATCTCTCATTTAAACTCCACGTGGAAAACCTAGTGAAGAAACTGAAAGTTAAACTGGGTTTCTTTTTCAGAAATAAATCATGTCTAACACTGAATGCTAGGAAACGCCTTGTATCTGTGACTTTCCTTCCCTCCATTGATTACGGTGACATTCTCTACATGAATGCTCCTACAAGCACCCTGCGGATGTTGGATGTTGTCTATCATAGTGCATTAAGATTCATAACTGGCTGTGATTATCGTACCCACCACTGCACCCTGAATTCACTGGTTAAAACCCTTCTTTTTTTCTAAACAGGAAAGGTTTTGTCTACTTTAATGTCAGACAGTGAGAAAAAAAATTGTTCATGCGTCTTTTTAGATGGTGTAGCTGTGTAACATCTGGTTTCAAATGTAATAGCTCAGATTTTAAATGTTTCACAGACTTTATTTCTTGGCCAGAAGAACTCACCAGAGTTAAGTCAGCAGTATATTTTAATCACAGTTCTGACAACACACACCACAGTAAATGTTCACAGTTTCCGGTGGGCTGTTTGCTGAAACACTTTGATTCATTTGGTTTAGACCCGTGGGCCTCACTGACTCCTGAATGGCTGAATGATTAACTATTTGGAGGAAGTTGCTTCCATGTTAGCGGAATAATGTATATAGACACGGGGCGGCCCACAACGTAGGTGGGCGTGGACTAAAGGGATTCTCCAATGGTGAGAGCTCTGCCTCCCCTCCCATTTGAACTGCCTTAACACAAAAAACTTTCTCACACATTATCACTCAACACAAAGATTTTAACACTGGACTCTGTGTCATCAAACGGGTTATTCACTAAACTCTCGGTCATGTGCTCATTCAGTTTGCACTACTTCTCATATTTGCACTAATGTTTGTATTACATTACTGCCTATAGTCATACTACTGTTTACATTCACTGTTTACATTTATTAATACTGTTTACATTTATTACTACTGCTTTACATTTATTATTACTGTTTACATTTACACTACTTTTATCTACACTACTGCAGATACATATACAGCATTCTCTGACTAGCCTTATCTAAGGATGCCAAATGTGCCTTATGTGCCTTACTTCATATGCCACTTTGCCTATATACCAACATCAACTACCTCATACATATACTGTGTACATTAACTTATATGCTGCTGTGCCACTCTTTGCAAATGTCAACGCTAGAAACTTCAGTTTATTTTATAGATATACGTTTTATACTTTTTATACTACTATGCAAAAACTCAGGACAGTATTACACTTTTATTATTTCATTTTATGCTTATGTTCATTGGGTGTTTGGTGTTTTAGGGGTGTTTGGTGTTTCAGTGTTGGTGTAAATTTTCATACTTTTATACTATTATGAAAAAACTCAGGACATCCATCCATCCATCCATTTTCTTCCGCTTATCCGGGGTCGGGTCGCGGGGGTAGCAGCCTAAGTAGGGAGGCCCAGACTTCCCTCTCCCCAGCCACTTGGAGCAGCTCCTCTGGGGGAATCCCAAGGCGTTCCCAGGCCAGCCGAGAAACATAGTCCCTCCAGCGTGTCCTGGGTCTTCCTCTGGGTCTCCTCCCGGTGGGACATGCCCGGAACACCTCACCAGGGAGGCGTCCAGGAGGCATCCTAACCAGATGCCCGAGCCACCTCAACTGGCTCCTCTCGATGTGGAGAAGCAGCGGCTCTACTCCGAGTCCCTCCCGGATGACTGAGCTTCTCACCCTATCTCTAAGGGAGAGTCCAGCCACCCTGCGGAGAAAACTCATTTCAGCCGCTTGTATCCGAGATCTTGTTCTTTCGGTCATAACCCAAAGCTCATGACCATAGATGAGGGTGGGAACGTAGATCGATCGGTAAATTGAGAGCTTTGCCTTTTGACTCAGCTCTCTCTTCACCACGACAGACCGGTACAGCGCCCGCTTCACT
>JBBPBX010069815.1:0-18754 GCA_038048925.1 Garcialebias charrua
CCTCAATAAAACTCATCCGGCCACGTTAATTTGGCTTGAAACAGCGGGGTTCTCTACGGATTTATCCAAGTACCCAGCACAAACAGTAGTCACAGTTCACCCGAGTTCACCTCTGAGTGACCCGGAAGTTGTCAAGATGGAATAGTCCATTTTTAGTAGGGGGATAAAGAAATCGACCGTTTTTTTTATTGCGTATTTAATGATCGTTTTCATCGTAACTATAATTATTTTTATGTTAAATGTACATTAACAAGCATGAGCAATGTTAGTGATGTAGGTGACTGCACGGGGCGAGGCGGGGCCGGGGCCACTGCTGAAATGGGACCCCCAGGCATTTACCTACATGGTAGAGCCGAGTCTGTTCTCAGCTCTGCCCCCCTCCCCCTCACACCCTTTCCTCCTCTGCTGTTTACGGTGGGGAAAAAGGTAAAAAACAAGCAGCATAAGAGCTTGTAAATAAGTTTATTGGTTTTTACTGATAGATAATTAGTTATTAGCGGTACTGCATTTTAAATAAAAATAGCACAAATCCGCTTATGAATTATAAAAGTTAGTCAATTCACAAAAACGCTGACAAAAAGTTTAGGTCCACTGTAAGCGGAATAGCGCTTTAGCGCTCTCTAGCGGTCTGTGCCCACCACTGGCAAGCGGCATATGTGTGCGCACCAAACGCGACTCGACCATTGCATGTGTAAACAAAATAAACACTGTTTCAAACATGTATAAAAATAAAATACCAAAGCACAGACTGCCCTGGTTCTTGACTCGAGTCCCATTTTTATAAACCAACCATGTGGTCTAACTATGAACCGCAGCAAGACACGTGAGCCAGATCTTGCGGTATCTCCTGTCGGGACCGACCAGCCTGTCTGGGAAGGCAAGAGGGGTCAAAGGTCACCCCTCTGGCTCTCAAACATGACGGGCTGCAACACAACATGCCATCCAGACTCAGCACGCATGCGTAGGCTTGGAAGGCGTGCCTACCAAATGATATGGTCGTGACAACAATTCGTCATGGACTCAAAGTGCAATTCTCTAAGAGACCGTCCCACTTCACAGGGGTGCTGCAATCTGAGATCAACCCTACACGCGCACACGTGCTAAGGGAGGAAATTTCGGCCATTCTGCAAAAAGGAGTGATTAGTTTGGTCTCTGGACACAAGCTGCTCTCCGGCCACTACAGCAAGTACTTCCTGGTGCCCAAAAAGGATCGTTCTCTGCAAAGCTGGGCACCGCTAATTAAAAAATTAGTTCCACAATTTCTAAAACGCTTATTAATTTTTTTAGGTCCACAATTTCAAAAGCACAAATGTCTTATGAAAATTAGGGGAAGCTAATCTAATCCGCTATTTATATATTTCTATATTATATATATATATATATATATATATATATATATATATATATTTATATATATATATATATATATATATATATATATTTATATATAGCCGGCAGCGTTATCAATATTTGCACTACACTGCCAACTGAAAAGTAACAAAAATGATCCTAAAAGGATGAAATTACAAAAATCAAAGGATTTATTTAATACTTTACGTACATATATTCTATTCGGCCACGAAATTAACAAAAAATAGAATGATCTTTTAATCCCTAAAACCACGTTTAAATCTCAAATACACGGGTGTGTCGCCACCGCATTTATACATAGTAACCCAAATACATGAAACTAACGACTCGCCGTCGAATGGTCGACACAAAACGCACAATAAAATCCTCCGGCCACGTTAATTTGGCTTGAAACAGCGGGGTTCTCTACGGATTTATCCATTAGTAACCCAGCACAACCAACAGGCAGACACAGCGTTAGCGTCTATAGGTAGTCAACAGATTTAATGAAAAGTAACTAAAATACATAAAAATAACGACTCACCGTCGCGTGGTCGACACAAAACCCTCAATAAAATCATCCGGCCACGTTAATTTGGCTTGAAACAGCGGGGTTCTCTACGGATTTATGAAGACACCGAGCGCAGCCAGCTAGCCACAGAAGCCCCTGAGTTCAACTCTGACCCGGAAGATGTAAAGATGGAATAGTCCATTTTTAGTAGGGGGATAAAGAAATCGACCGTTTTTTTTATTGCGTATTTAATGAACGTTTTCATCGTAACTATAATTATTTTTATGTTAAATGTATATTAACAAGCAGGATCAATGTTAGTTATGTAGGTGACTGCACGGGGCGAGGCGGGGCCGGGGCCACTGCTGAAATGGGACCCCCAGGCATTTACCTACATGGTCTGTTCTCAGCTCTGCCCCCCTTCCCCTCACACCCTTCCTCCTTTCTGCTGTTTACGGTGGGGAAAAAGGTAAAACAAGCAGCATAAGAGCTTGTAAATAAGTTTATTGGTTTTTACTGATAGATAATTAGTTATTAGCGGTACTGCATTTTAAATAAAAATAGCACAAATCCGCTTATGAATTATAAAAGTTAGTCAATTCACAAAAACGCTGACAAAAAGTTTAGGTCCACTGTAAGCGGATTAGCGCTTTAGCGCTCCCTAGCGGTCTGGCGCCCACCACTGGTTCTCTGAGACCAATTCTGGATCTCAGGACTCTTAACAAAAGGATTAAAACATTTAAGTTCAAGAAGCTTACACTGCAACAAGTTCTCCAGGCTGTGAGACCTGGAGACTTTGCATGTACAGTAGATTTAAAAGATGCCTATTTCCATATAGAAATTTGGAGGAAACACAGAAAATCCCTCCGTTTTGCTTTTGAGGGAATCACTTATGAATTCAAAGCTTTACCCTTTGGTTTAAAGACAGCTCCACGCACATTTACAGAGTGTTTGGATACAGCTCTGACCCCTCTCAGGAATCAAGGACTCAAGGTCATGAACTACCTGGATGACCTGCTGATTCTGGCTGAAAGCAGAAAGCAGGCCCAGTCACACTCTTATAAGGTGATTTCTCACCTAGAGTCTCTTGGGTTTGTTATAAACCTGCAAAAGAGCAATTTAACTCCATCACGGGTTACAGTATTTCTGGGAGTACAGATCAACTCCATCCAGTATAGCGCATGGCTCTCAAAGGAACGAGTTTCCCCCATTCGCTCTTGCCTGAGCAAAATTAAATTAGACCATCGGGTCCCTGTAAAAACCTGCCAACGCCTTCTAGGCCTCTTGGCAGCAGCCATTCCATGTGTGCCACACGCATTACTGAAAATGTGGCCCATGCAGCTATGGCTGAACCAACTGATACAGCCTAACCTACCTAAACAAAGGGGGATGGTTAGGATAAATTCAGAGTGCCTGGAGGCTCTGGAACCTTGGAGAAACGTGTCCGTTTTCACGGATGGGGTCTCACTGGGAAGGGTATCATCTCGTGTGGTAATCACGACGGATGCCTCAAAAACAGGATGAGGGGCAACCTGTAGGAATCAGAATGCCCGCGGCCTTTGGAACGAACAGGAAGCAAGATTACACATCAACTTCCTGGAATTGTTAGCCGTATTCCTGTCATTAAAATTCTTCTCCCACAAAGGTCTGATTACTGGACAGCACGTCCTGGTAAAATCAGATAATAGGACTGCAGTGTCCTTTATCAACAGAGAAGGAGGGACAAGGTCCCGGGCCCTCTTCCATCTGACACAGAGAATGCTCACATGGTGTGCTTCAAGGATCCTGTCGCTCAGGGCGACCCATGTCCCTGGTGAACTAAATTACGGAGCAGACGCCCTCTCTAGAGGCCCTCTGCTGGCGTCAGAATGGAGCCTGAACCCACGGATTGTGGGACAGGTATGGTCACGATTCGGGAAGGCCTCTGTGGACCTGTTCGCCTGCAGAGCTAGCTCACACTGTGACCTCTACTTCTCCTTGAGGGAAGCAGACGCACCATTGGGTATGGATGCTCTGGCACATGATTGGCCAGCAGGGGTGCTCTACTATGCCTTTCCACCTGTCCCTCTGATCGGGGCGACATTGGAACGGGTACGCCAGGGAGCCCTCTCCCTGATTCTCATAGCCCCCAGATGGCCACAGAAAACGTGGTTTCCAGAGCTGATTTCAATGCTATCTGGAATACCATGGCATTTGCCTTCTCATAGGGACATCCTGACTTAGGCGCATGGTCAACTATTTCACCCGCGTCCAGAGTTGTGGCAACTTTCAGCCTGGCCTTTGAAGGGGTCTGGCTGAGAGCCTAGGGCTTCGGTTGCTTTGTCCCAAAAAAAAAAAGTTTACAGGGACCTGTGATGTTACCCTGTGCTTGGCCTGGGTTTTCTACCTCCACATTTGCCATATTTATGCCCAGTGGAGACATCATGTTGTTGTTTACATTTGGCATTTTTTCTCCTCTTAGCATATGCTTTCTTCAGAAAGCAGCTAGGAGATACCTGTCTTTAAAATGGATGCTCTCACATACACTTTGCTGAGCATTTCAAGGGCGTGAATGGATTACGTTCCCATAGCAAGTATGTTGCACTGAGAGAACATGACTGAAAGGGAACTGAAAGTTATGCACCATAACTCATGTTCCCTGAAGGAAGGGAACGAGGTGCAACATATCTAGCCCTTTTCAATGCTGAAAGCTCGGTGAAGTGCAATTGTTGAGGAAGATGGAGGGGCGCTCACCGCCTAAATACCCAGAGGGCGGGGCCTCTGGTGCGGCGGTGACGCCCCTGCCGTAAAGGCGTGAGTGTATTCCTTCAGGTAATCGCGCGGGGGCGCAATTCCCATAGCAAGTATGTTGCACCTCGTTCCCTTCCTTCAGGGAACATGAGTTATGGTGCATAACTTTCAGTTTCTCTACCTGCTGATATTAAATCTTTTCAAAGATATGGTCAGGCTGTGTTGCTCTGAAAAAGACTATTAATTTGATGAAAAATGTAGACAAGTCAAGACACTGTCTCACTCTCAGCACATCTCTGCCAGAGAACCTATAGCTGATTAACCACCTAACTACCCCCACTGACTCCTGCATGCAAACAAACACAAATGCCTGGAATTTCTGTACTGTTTTGGATAATAAATCAGCACACATATGCCCATATTCATATGCAACATTTTTAACCTGGCAGTTTCTGTTGTGGGTAAATTACTTGTAATTGTAGTTCAAATTTGAACACGTTCCCATCTGTCCCTCACACATTATTCACATCCGAGGCATGAATAAAACGCTCCCTACTCAGCTAATTGTTTCTTTGCATACAACAGCACATAGACCATGCTTACCAAGTTCCCTCTGAGCATTTGAGCTTCTTATCCTATTCCACTGTCAGAGGCAGAGCATGAAAAACAGCTGATTGGATTCAGGAGCTTCTCAAAGTCCTCTATTTCCTGCAACACAATAGTCTAGGTGAGGAGGCTGAACCTGTTTCCTTTCCTTTTACTTTCTCAAAATCAGTCATGTTTTTTGTTTGTTTGTCTCCTTCCCTCACATCTTAGTCTTTCCCTCCTGCGAATAAACAGATAAGGAGAGGAATACAGATTATTCAAAATAAGGTGTGATGCTATTTCCATGATTTTAAAACAATGTCAGTCAAATATGGCAGACCATGTGTGTTTTTTGTTTTTTGTTTTTTTTACATCAGAATGTTTCATTGCCACAGTTGCAAAAGGCAGCCAGGTCTGTGTTTCATTCTTTTACTCCAGTTCCCTGTACATTTCATGTGAGATTGTGTCTGTGAGCGCCCTGTTATTCTCCTCACACTGATCCTACCCATCAGTTCACAGAGCAGCAGATCATCTCTGGTCTTCTCATCTCTCATCACCACTGTGTTGTTTTTTTTTGCCAACTGGGAAACACCTTCAGCACTTCTTTTTGAATCTATTCTGAAATATATCCCCAATGTTTATGTCAAATAGCTTACATTGTTTAATTTTTTTCCTCAGGTCCTCTGCTGCCATCATTTCCTAGTCTGTCTGTCTTGCTTTCTGAATATCAACGTATTGTTCAACTCAACACACATTATCAGAAAAAAACACGTACTGTGTGCACTTATTTTTGTCTGTAATAAATCACCTAAAATAATCTTCATCTAGAAGTGGAAACTAAAAAATACAATTTATTCACGTTACTGTGATTTGTATACTTTGAACAATTTACCCCAAAATTACACTACATGCGGTCCGCTCCGCTCCGCAGGTCGCAGCTGAGCGTCTCAAACTCAGTTTCCATTACCTCCGCTCAGCTCAGGTCCGCCTGCATGCGCCGCTCCTAGACGCATGCGCTGGATTTGCGGGATCGCACGATAAATCAAGTGATAAATAAGTAAGTCAGAACAAAACAATTCATTCGGTGGAAGAAGGAGAACAACAGTAGAGACTGCTGCCTTGATCTTCTCTCGTAAATGAGCGACAGGACATGGTTTGAGCAACAGGAAGTGATGTATTACATTTCAGAATAAAATACTTTATTTATTTATTTATTTATTGTATTGCGTTTGTAGGCGTAGTCATAAATGATAGTTTGAAAGCATTTTTGTACAAATAAATCCGTATAGAGCTAGGATTAGTCCGCCCGTGGTGATTTTATTTTGTAAATACGGAAGTTGTGCTCGTTCCTTTTCCTGTTGGTGCGACGTAATCTTCAAAAGTTGACTCCGGCACAGCTCCGGCGTCCGGCAGAAATAGAAAAATTTCTAATTTTGACGGACTGCCGTCCGCTCTCCGCAGCTCGCCGCCGCCGTGCGGAGCCAGTGTAAATTCTGTCATTGATTATAATGGGTGCGTATTTGCTGCGGAGGTCGGACCGGAGCGGGGCGGAGCCGCAACGCGTGTGGTGTAATTTTGGCGTTAGTCTGACTGCATTCACACATCAACTGATGAACATCTAACCAGGCAAAAAAATAAAAAATCATATTTTGTTTAGTGAAAACTCACTTTGAGCTAAAAAACAAACAACAAAAACAGCTAAAATGTTACCTTTACTTTGTAGTCCAGACCTCTGGTAACCACTGATCGAGCGTCAGAAACTCCATCCATCCATTTTCTTCTACCTGCTTCTTCCATTTTGAGTCACGGGGGTTGCTGGTGCCCATGTCTAGCTATCACTGTGTGAGGGGCCCGGTATACCCTGGACAGGTCTCCAGTCCATCACAGGGGCACATCATTCACTCTCTCACTCACACCTAGGGACAATTTAGAGTTACCAATCAGCCTAACATGCATGTTTTTGGTCTGAGAGAGGTACCCGGAAAAAATCCACGCATGCATGGAGAGAACATGTAAACTCCACCCAGAAAGGCCCCTGGACCCGGATTTGAATTGGCAACCTTCTCACTGAGAGGCAGCAGCTCTACCAGCTGTGCCACCGTGCTGCCTCGTCAGAAACTCATGAAAATGAATTGAAAATAACCTGAATGTAGTTTTAATAGAAGTCTGGTCTGTATTTAAATAATACATTGCTTTAAAAGTTATGTTTGTGTATTTTTGTGTCTACATGAGTAAAAACTGCATCACTGTGGCCACAAGAAGGAACTTTAATTAAAATCTTGAAGGCATGTTTTAAAGAGTTTTTCTAGCACCTGCTTTTGTGGTTTGGTCAACATATTTTAATTTTTGACAGGTTAATGTGCTGACTGCACTGAAATGACTGTTTGTATTTAAATCTCTTTTGTGGGAGCTTTTTATTTTGTCATTTCAAATTAAACTGTCTGTGGCAGCTATTAGCACATGTTCGCCTCCAACCTTCTGTGTAAGTAACTTTTACTTTCTTAAATGTTCACTTATCAGAGCAGCTATGGTGCAGGGGTAGGGCAGCCAATCTGGGACTGGAAAGCTGCAGGTAAGATTCTTTACCATGCCAATAAGTCATGGTGCCCTTAAGAGAGACAGCTCTTTTCTAAATGCTGCCTTGTCAGCTTAAAGGCTGCCCACTCCTCCACTTTGCTGTATTTAACATGTGATGTGTCAAATGCAGAGGACAAGTTTCGTCATTGTATGGGAACAGGCAATGATGACAACACATAACAGTTTAGTTTATGCCATTGTCATTATTTGATCATCTGCTACATTTTTAGGTGCATTTGATCAACTGCACATTAAAAGAAATAAATCACATGGCAGCAACTCTATATATCTAGACACAGCAAAGATGATTTACTGAAATCAACTTGGGCATCACAACAGGAAAGAAATGAGATTCAAGTCACTTTACATGTGGTATTGTTGTTAGTGCCAGACAGGCTGGTTTGAGAATTTCAAACTGCTGATCCACTGGGATTTTCACCCAGAACCATGTGTTGGTTTTACAGGGAACTGTCTAAAAAAGTGGAAATATCCAGTGAGTGGCATTTGAGTGGATGAAAAAGCCTTGTTGATGTCAAAAAAGAAGGGACAGACAGGCTCAAAATGATGTAGCTCAAATAACCACTCATTACAACCAAAGTCTGCTGAATCATCTCTGACTGTCGCTGGCTAGCTCGCTAGGAGTTAGCGAGGTAGCTTTTTTCTTGTGGTGTAGTTAGCGCCGTCGAGCGAAGCAACCTGTAGAGAGAGGAGAAGAAAATACTTTGGGGTTAAGAGAAAAGTGCCGGACTAGCTTTCGCTAGTCCAGCAGTACGCAGGAATAATTTTCTGTGCGCTCTGTGTAGGGAGCAAGCTCACCTCAAGTTGAGCGATGAAGCAACAGAGAAGTCCCGCGAAGAGGTAGTTCAGGTTTAAGCGAGGTGAAGGGCAAAAAAGAGAAAGATGGAGGGGCGCAAGCCACTTAAGTACCCAGAGGGCGGGGCCTCTGGCGCGGCGGTGACGCCCCTGCCGTAAAGGCGTGAGTATATTCCTTCAGGTAATCGCGCGGGGGTGCAATTCCCATAGCGAGTATGTTGCACTGAGAGACCAGACTGAAAGGGAACTGAAGATGTAATTCTCACAAACTTACCACAGCTTGACAATAAGAGATTAGAAAAAAAAACTTGCCTGTTGAAGGGTGCCCGCGTCAGTGAGTGTGTGCACGTGTGCGTGCATGTGCGTGTGTGCGGTAAGTGGTGGGTTGGGGTGTTGTTGGTCAAAAATATCTCATGAGCCACTGGGCAGATTTTGATGAAACACAGAAAGCAATCACTGGATGTACAACGGTTAACTTTTAGAATCACTGCCTTTTAAGATGCTGCCACTGCTAAACAACCTTAACACAAAAATAACGATAACTGGTGTGGTTGTAGCTGATATTTATTAACAACAATTAACCCAAGCACCAACACATTTCGTAAGATATAGATCTTGCAAGATGTGTTGGAGCTCGGGTTGAGAAGAGCACTAACATGAGAAGAAACATATTTATGCTGTAGTGAGCAGCACTGTATGTCATCGAATTACGGTACCTGTTTTAATGCACAAGAAATATTTCTATTTCCTTTTTCAAAGAAAATATCAGCTAAAGGTCTTCTCAGTTTTTATTATCTTATTTTCACAAATTATTATGTGAACTGAGCTTGGTTGAGTTAAAAATAACACTTCAACATTTGGGGACTTAATCCCTCTCTGACAACAGCAGTCTCAGTAGAGAAGGCTTTGGCTTCCTGTGATCAGGATTTACAGAGACTTTATGAAAAAAAAGTTTTTGGACATTAAAGCTGTAATCGTGTAACTTTATGTGAAATTCATCTGTAAATTTTGAATGGCTTACCAAGCAGGCAGCTAAAACCAACAATCAATCTACAAAAGTCTTTTCTGTGGCAATCAGAGCAGCCTATTAAAGTCGGTACGCAGACATCTATCCGGCAGCAGACAGCATGTCGATAGCCATGGCAGAGTAGTGACCGGCTGTGCCACTTTTAAGTCAATAATGCTTTAGATCTGCACGGACTTGCTGTGATCAAATGCTCCCATTTCTTCACTAATAAGCCTCTGTGTGTGGAGGTGTGTGTGTGTGTGTCTGAGGATGTGAGTGTACGACTGGTGGAAGGCCATTCTGTGCCTGTGTGCATGTGTGTTTTCATTACTGCGTTGATCCTGACAGTCCTTCTAATGAATTCCTGTCCGTGTGCTGTTGCTTTCAGACTGTTAACAACCTTTTCAAATTCAAATGTTCTCATGAGTCATTAAAGATTTTTTTACTTGTTATTTGTGTTTGAATAAAGGCTTCACTAATGCCTCAGAACAGAAGTATCAAATATCTCCTACAGTTTTGGTCATTTATAACGAGCCTGTTTTTCACAGCATATGATACCTTGTTGCTATTTAAAAGTTAATGACAAATTTGTGACAAAGAGAGAAACATTGTGTATGGGGAGGAAAAAAAGAGTTTTGTTTAAAATGTAATGTTGCTCAGTAGCGTTTTACTGTGGCAGCCTAACCCCTGTAGTTTTTATCATCATCATCAAACTTTTAACCCTAGCCTCAAAAGTAAGCCTCCAAATCCCAGATTGAAAGCTGTATGCACAAAGGAGAAACCTCAATGCTACTTTGTACTTCTAGTTTCAGTTTTGGTAGAGTGAAGCTTGATAGAATGCTAAATGTAATGACTGGTTCCAAACAGGATTTGTCTTGCTACTTCCTGTCAGTGCTCAATCTAAAACATTGGGCAACTGTTTAAAAGAGTTTCTGGCAAATAAATGGTTCAATTAATTTTATCTATAAAATGATAAATTACAGACAAAATGCAATTTCAAGGCACTTTCCAAAAACATTAGACAGTTCCCACTAAGTAAGAACTTAGCACCAGTGAGAAGAAAAAAAAGTTCCTTTTTATTAGGAAGAAAAACTGATAGAGATACTTGCCTCAATCAGTTTTGGTAATAAAAACAGAAAGAAGAGTGAGCAACGAGATAGAAATATTCATTCATTCAACCTTTATTTAGGCAGGTTAATCCCATTGAGCCTCGAGGACTCATTTACAAGAGAGACCTGGCTACAAACAAAGAATGATGACAACAGCAACAGTAGATTTTCCTTGGACAATCAACAATAGACAATCATGTAAGGGGTTATGAGGAGGTCAATATTAATACTGACCTCTTTACCTTAATTAATTTACTTATTCAGATTGAATAGTAAATTCACGGATTCTGTTCTTTTTCAGTTTACCCAATATTTCTGTGATCTTTATGATGGATAAATACACAAAGCCATTAAGTGACAAAGACGTTAACTTAGTTTGATATGTCAAAGAGACACTATCATTTATTTAAAATAAATCAACTAAATTAACACCATTACACTTGATTGACATGATTTCACTTTCTTTCAAATTAATACGTCAGCACACTTAAATTTAACACAACAGACTTCAATATTGGATGTTAACATATTTAGTCTGTGGGCTCTTCAGCTTAATTATAGTTTCCAGCTTAGATAGAGAGGGGAAAGAGTAGGAGGAAAGATTTAAGAAGAAATTATCGTGAGCATGATACCAGAGTGACACTTCTCCTCCGACTTCTGCTAAAATCCAGGTACGTTTTGTAAACAGCTCTTTACCTTTTGACGACGGCCCGGTAAGAGGGAAGACCTTGTAGCTTTTCAGATGCACGGGTCCTTGTGGGAACCAGTACAATACCTTCAAGCAGGGTTCTGGTTTACGTTTTCCAACGTCTCCTGGTTTTCGCTTGGTCATCAGAGAATATGTCAGCTTCAGGCCTCTGACTTCAAGATAAACTTATTCCAGGAAGGAATAAACAAAGTTCTTGAGCTTACGCTTGTTCGAAGTGGACCCATAACAACATGTTATCAGTCCCAGCTGGATGACGAGTCCTTAGCGCGTGACTTGTGGTCATTCAGCTCTTTGGAAGGTTCACATCATCTTTCGAAGCTCCCAGAAAACTCTCAGGAACCTTCTGGTTCCTTCCAAACTCTTGCAGACTCTTGCAGACTCTTGCAGACTCTTCCGTTCCAGCCATAGCTTAGAACTTAAAAAAGCGACTTAGAGAGGAGTTCACTTGCCTTATCAGACCCAAGGTTACAGCCAGAGCAGAGGGAGATTTGTTTAGGAAAAGACAGAGAAGCTGGAGCCTTGTTCATGAAAAACAACGGATTAAACTGTCTTCTTATTTCTAAACAAAACAGTCGGGTCTCTGTGACCCGAGATTTCACCTTTAACACCGCAGTGAACACAGTTTAACTCTTAAAGAATAACACAGCTTAAAAGCACACATCATGAAAATGACAAAAGTTATTCTTTTGATCACATCAGCCTAAAATCAAAGATAGAAATAGTCTCTTTTTGGTGACTATGTTATCAGATTATAGCTAAATGAATGATTTTGTAGTAAATGTCTTGCTTTACTGAGAGGTCAGTAAAGGTCATCACTGGACAGTTCAAAAACCTTAATTTGACCCTGGGTAGGTCCACTACATCTCCCCCCTTTTGGAAGCCATCGCCAGTCCTTGGGGATGGGGTCCAACACGAAAGGAAACCTTGAACTGTCTTTGATCTTGAAGTAATCCAGCAAGTGGAAAAGAAAAATCAAAAATTATAATCCCATAAAGTTTTTGGAAATTCCATACTGTTCGGAGGTAATCCCATTGCGAAAAGCTTTTAATCCTTTGGAAAACAAAGTCTGTTAACTCTTGGAAAACAAAGTCTGTGATCCCTTGGAAAGCAAAGTCTTATAATCCACAGCGGTAATTCCACAGCAGTAATTCCACAACGATTAGTTTTGTTGATTGATCAGCAACAATTGTTTTCATAATCAGCATGTAGAGGGGATCCCTCGATTGACGCAGAGGAGGCGACCCTTGGATGGAGGTTGAAGACCAAGCGTTGGAGCTGCAGGTCCCACATCGAAGGTTGTTGGCTGGTTGGTTTCCAGTCAGTGCCACTCTGGTTCTATGTGTCATGCAATTATGTGGTTTTTTAGGTGGGCTTATGATTGGGATTTTACATTAAGCCTTACCTATATGCACCTGGTATGTAAGCTATCATGGTTTAGATCAGCTACAATTACCAATTAAGGGGTGGATCAATTCTGTAAAATTAGATATAGGGATCTGTACCTATAAAATTTTGGAGGGCTTCTGTAACGAAGGCCTCTAATTCCAAACTATTCCTCCATTCATTACTTAGTTTAGGTTAAACTAAAATAAAAATGAAATATAGTTTGATCTAAATGTCTGTTGTCTTTTAGACGAACGACGTAGGATTTGGTATTCCTAATAAATTTTGAAGTCTATGGCGAGACTCATCAAAATGAATAGATAATCTAGAATAGAAACGATCGAATCGGTTCAATTTAGAAATTGTGAGACCAGTGTAGTTTATGGTACCTTGAGTAGCTTTAAACTACATTGACTCTTCGACGATTGAGATTTAACAAAACGAACTGCATGTTGGCATAGTTAAATCCATATCATTCATTAACCAATGTTAATACAAAACCTTTTTGGCTGGGAGTGTTCAGAACCAAACAATATCTCAACTAATGACAACAATAATGACTAAACAACAAGGAAACAACGTTTCACTGCTTCGACACACTCTTGTCGTCAGATTCCAAAGTGCAACACACAAGAAAAACAGGTCTCAACTTTATGACCGAGGTCAAATTAAATCTCGTGGATTTAAACGGTTGTTAAGGTTAGTTTTTTGTTGTGGGTTTTAGGCTTAGCGTTTCTAAGTTCAAATTGGACAATGCGACTTATAGGGTGGAAAATACGGTAGTTTAAACCTGATTAGTTTATTTACTAACTTGTGTTTGGACGACCTTATTATCCCATGAAGTCGGTGTGTTTGTGAGATCTTTGTCTTTTGTGGAGTCATTGAACGCCTTGTAAGGTTTGATCTGATTTCGATGTACCCATTTAGCAATTGGCTCTTTGCGGCCTTTGCTGATTTTGATTTCGTAGACGACTGAGGACACTTTGTCTGTTATCAGATGAGGTCCAGTCCACCTGGGCATTAGTTTGCGGGCGAGAGTTCCGGTCTCGGACCCTCCTTTCCCGGTTGCTGGGGCGAACGTATAGTACCAGACTCTGTCTCCCACTTGGAGTTCATTGTGAGAGGCCTTCTGGTCGTAGTACGCCTTGCGTCCTTCAGCGGATTTTTCCAGGTTTTTCTGGGCGAAAGCAAAAGTGTTTCTGAGGTGTACATTCAAATCTTTGTCTTTGGCATGGCCTAACATCACCCCCCTTTGGTCATGGGGGACCACGAGCACAGGTGAGGACGTCCGTCCATGGGCACAAGTTAGGATGCCACCGTTTAGTTTAAGCTGTTCGCGCAGCTGAGAGAAGACGGTACACAGGAATCGTTTAGGATTTGGCCAACGTATCTTCTTACGTTTACCTCTTTCCGTGTAATTCAGGTGTGTCACAACTGTCGGCGCAGTCGCAGATGTGCCTGATTGTACAGACTGCGACGGGTCACTGTCGTTGTGTGTGTCTTCCCACTTCTTGACTGAAGAGAGGCTCTTTGAGTCTGTAAAAACTATGTCATTTCTGACTAGTTCTAGACACAAATGTCCCTGAACCAAGGTTTCATCGAAAGCTTGGCTGATAGCCGATTTACCTGTCCCAGGGGACAGTACAGCAACCTCGGTGTGGGGTCCTTGGATCTCCACACCCTTCTCTACCTGTGGTAGGTAATGTGAGTTTGCCCCCTTCTTGTCTGAAGAGGGGTCCTCGTAGTCTGCAACAATGATGTCCAAGTGACTGTCAGCGTTTGGTTGACTGTCATTTTCTGGACTCAGATGCCCTTGAACCAAGGTTTCATTGAAAGCTTGGTTGATTGCCGAATTACCTGTCTCAGAGGACAGTACAGCGTCTTCGGTGTGGGATCCTTGGATCTCAACACCTTTCACTACCTGTGGTAGGCAGTGGTCAGGGAGTGCTGAATGTGTCAGCTCACAGAGGAGGTTCTCTTGTTGGGCCAGAGTTTGGTCCAACTTTTGGGTCTCTTCTGTCTCACCTGTAGTTGAAGGTTCACTTACCGGGCTCTCGTCCTCGGATGAGCAGTCCCGTGTGTCCTTTGCGGTACCTGCGGTTAGGCAGTCTGTATCGCAACTAGGAAGCACTTTTATTGGCAGGGGTTTTCTCACTGTGCTCCACATTTTCCGTCGACCATAATCTATAATCGCGTTGAAGCGGTTTATAAAATCTTGGCCAACCAAAAATGGGAATGAGTCAAGTTTAGACACGTACACCGGGTGGCGTAGTGTCATTTCGCCAATCTGCATGTGAACCATAGCCATAGCTGTTAGGGTTGTTCTCGTCTCTGCGAGACCCTGTAGCTCAATAGCACATTTCTCAAAGGGTATTTGCCTGTCAACACCGTTAGCGGCGGTCCTCAGCTCCTCGAACAGCTTGGCCGACATAATGGTTATATCAGCACTACCATCCAGGAGGGCTTCACGCTCAAGGACACCTTCCAGTGTGATAGGCAGGTAAGCTTTCTTAGCCACCCCCCTTTGTATAAAGTTACACAGAAACCTCACAGGTCTTGGCCCACGTTTCTGTTCACGTGTGACTCTGTCTGTGTAATCTTGTTTACTGTCAGCATCTTGTTGGCTGTCAGCATCATGACCTTCAGGATGTTGTTGTGTGTCAGCAATTGGTTTGCTGTCAACATCCATGGCAATGTTGGTAGTAGTGTGCGCTGAGTTATTTGTGTGCTCTGAGTCTTTGTGAAAGACAGTGCTACACATCGCTCCAGGTTGGTCAATGTTGATAGTGTCATTATCAATGATAACGCCACTCATTGTATCAGGTTGGTCAAGCACAGTAACATTCAAATCTACTGACAAACTACTTACTTCCTCTGTCTCTTCCGAGCATAGAGGTGTTGGGCCATTATTCCGGGACATTCGTGACTCTTTGCCTGTCTCGAACTGTTCTGTTCGAGGCGCGGGAGGTGCAGTTCCAAGGCTCGGGGGTGGCTGTTGGGACGACGCATAGTTACATGAGTATAGGTCCTCATCCTTCAATTTCTTTTGAAGTCCACCCACCGATGGACCTTGGTTTTCACCCATCTGGTTCGATCTGAACCGTTGTGGGTCTCTTAGAGAGTGAACACCTACCTTTTGTGGTTCGTTGCTTGTCTCAGATTTTTCAATCTGAGGTGCTTCAGGGGCGGGGCTCCCTTTAAACCATTTTGAGTCACTGTTCCAACTGGTACCAACATTTCGGTGTATGTCAGTTTGAAAATCTTGTTCATTCTTGCTAGTATTATCCAACTCTTTTAACAACCGACGCGTGTTCTCCACCACTTCTGAGGTCAGAAGACCTTTGAGACGACGGTGTCTATTCTCGCTTTCTATAGGAGAGAGAACCTCGCCTATTTTTTGCGACTGGGATACGACCTTTTGACCTGGGCACACCTCAGAGGGTGTTTTGTTTTGCATGTGAGCCTCAACAGCAGTTACAGCGCACTGTTTCATCACTGATTGTTTAAACTGATGTTGTAGCTCAAGGCCTTTTTTGAGACGTTTTTCTTTTTGTCGTTTGCTATTGATGTCACTAACTGTGTGCTCTGAGTTATCCATGTGCTCTGAGTTATCAAAGACAAGGTCACTCAATGTACCAGTTCGGTCATCCTCTGTATCATTCAAGTTTTCAAACAACCAACTTATGTCCACTATCTCCTCAGAGCATAGAGGTATGTTGCCTTTTTTCTGGAACTTCTGTGACCTTTTGCTACTCCCGGACTGTCCAGTCCGCAGTGCAGGGGCAGGAGCTTTGCTCGGTGTAGACCGCGGAGGGTCACTTAAAGAGCGGGCGTCCACCGTTTGTGGTTTTTTGCTTATCTCGGGCAGCTTCGTCCGAGGTGCAGGGACAGGGCGTGTGCTCGTCCTTCTCAACCATATTGGGTCTCTTAACCACTTCGGGTCATAGTTCCAGCGGACACCTTCATGTCGTGGTTTGTTAGTTTGAAAAACATGTTTCTTCTCGCCTTTTTTAGGAGAGGGAGTTGATGAACTTGTCCCTTCCAGCTCCAGCGAGTGGGATTTGACCTTTTCTTGGTAATGTAGTTCACGCTCTGGTTTTGTTTTTAACCAGATCGGGTCATTGTTTTGTCTGTGAGCGTCACAAACATTTACAGCACCCCGTTGTGTTTTTAATTCGCCTAACAAACGTTCGAACTCAAGTTTTTTTCGGTGATCTTCTTCACGTTCTTGAATGCACTTCTGCTTTAATACTTCCAGCTCTTCACGCCTTGATGCGATCAGCTTGAAAGCTTCATCATAATCGTCATATCCCATCTTTGTTTTGAAATTTCTCCAAATTAATGAGAGATGTTTGTTTGAATCAATAAGACGGTATTTATAATAGTGTATGCAAATAAATGCTTTCTTAGCGGTGAGTTATTTAACTAAAACAGCTTTCTGGGTTTGTTCCTGTAATCTATAAACAAGTCTTTCCTTCATTCAGTACCTTTTTATTTATTTTAGGTTTTACCTTCAATGAAAAATATGGTAAGTTAAGCCTTCGTGGCCGTATTAACTTAATAGACCTATCTTTTAAAACAATTACTATTAAACCACGCTTAATGTTTTCTGTCTTTCACTCAAACGCCTTCTTAAAGATTTCAAATAAATGCAATGTTCACACTAAAATGTTAGCAGATTTTGTTTTATTTTGCACCAAGAGAATGTATTTCAGATTCAGTAAAACTGTTTTGAGTTGCCGCAGTTATCTGGATTGAAAAATGTAATTTTGTTTGTTATTTTAAACTTTTTATTTAAAATAAACTGGAGTCATTAATTGTACACAGAAAAACGTTAAAAATGCCATTTTTAACTAAAAGTGTACAGATGTACACACCAATTCTGTTTAAAATTCAGAGATGTGAAGAGCTTAATGTGGAAATGCTCTGTTCTCCATCATTTTTTTTTTATTATTTAATTTGAAAATCAAATAAAAAATGCCTTTTTGAGTGTTATTTTAAATCTCTTCAGTATTTAAAATGAGCATAAATTGTTTGTCTGTACCTCTGTTATTCTAAAATTTGTATTTAGAATAAACAGGAGTTTTTGTTTGTGTACAGAACAATTTTAAAGCTGGTAATTCTTCATAAAAATGCTGACTTCTCATGATGTATTTGAGAAAACTCATCTGTCAACGTCTTTTAACCAACAGGGGGCAGCTTCGAGTCTATATTTATCACGTGGAGACTGATTTATTTCATTCAGTATTTAACTGAAAACTACCTTTTAGAGTTAGTTTCTAGTGTGTTCGTGATAAACGCTCGAACCACGTTCTTGTCAGAGACAAATCTATGTTGTTAGACAGTTTAGATGGCTTGAAATGAGTGTTTAAACTCTCAGTGAAATCTCAGTTTGTCCTGTGAGTTTGTGAACTGCTTGTCACCCGAAGTGCACCTGGAAATGACGACACAAATAGGCGGGTCGACGCAGCGCGTCACCAGCTTCCGTTGAGCGAGGCGGAGCTCGCTAAACAGATACGTGACGTCAACCAATCAATCACAGCGCTTGTAGTCCTTTTCCCAAGCAACTATGGTGAATGTAGTTCTACTACCTTCGACCAATGCAGTGCCGGAAATGACGACAAAGTGGGTTGTTCGCAACAGCGTGCGTTCCCAAATCAGCGAATCAGCGTTCGCTACGAGAGTGATTGACAGTTCACAGCTCTCGTTCATCCAATCACAGCTCATAAACAAAACGTGTTGGACACGTCTTTTTAACGTTAGCTTGCACAGCAGACCACAACTTTATAGACTCTTAAAACAACTCAAACGCTACAAATTAACTTCCCAAAATTCTGAAACATGCGGCGAACACACCTAGACAGGCCAACTTAGTTACGCTCAGTAACACAGCACTGCAGCTGTTGAACAAACACGGACTCTCTCGGAGCGCGTCAAGGTCGGTTCTGGTCCACTTTAAAGGAGCAGAACTCGGGTTTCAG
>JBBPBX010069816.1:0-10125 GCA_038048925.1 Garcialebias charrua
ATTTTTATTTATTCTGTAAATGTGAATAGCAATGTTTAACATTACAGTACACTACTGTACATGATTAAATGTGCGCACGCTCCGTTAGCATGATAAATAAGGGTTGAATGAATGAATGAATGAATAATTTTTTTTTTAAATATAATTTTCACCCCCTACCTACGAACGGATCGAGCTGCGAACGGTTCTTAGGTCCCAAACTCGTTCGTAGGTCGGGGGTTCCCTGTATATATATATATATATATATATATATATATATATATAATATATATATATATATATATATATATATATTATATATATATAAAATACTCATATATATATACAGGTTGTCCTCGAGTTATGTACGAGTTCCGTTCCTACGCATCGTTCGTAACCCGATTTTGCCATAAGTCGGACATCACACGAGCCGCCACTTATACGCGTACATGTACGGTACTGTACAGTTACCAAGCACTTCGCCTATCCTAACACAGTACCATACATAATTATCAAAAAACACATACATGTACAGTACTGTACATTTTGATAAATAAAAAACATTAATTTCTTACTTTGAGCTGGTCAAGCCTGTCTCCGTCTTTTAGCATGTTAGCTCTTGCACGTCCGAGCTCCGCAGCTTCACGCTGCTCCACGCGGTCCAAACTGTTTACAGGAAGACTGTTAGCATGTTAAATCAATACATTTGTAGCCATCATGAAAGGAAAAAGAGTGAATAACTTACTGGAGCCGTTTCTCCGCGTTGTCCATCCAAAAAGGCTGCCCCGCGTTAGCTGATGTTAGCCCCGCCAAATAGCTGCGCCCATTAGCATGTTATCTTGTTGCTCCTCCAGTGCAGCTCGCTGTCTGCTGCTTCACCCGGTCCACAGCCTCGTTTTCCTTCGTCCATCCGTCCCTCCGCAAAACCGTTGTTCAGCTACCAGCTCTGATCGGACACGGTCCGTCCGAAGCTGGCTGGCCGGAGCTAACCGAAGCTAACAGCAAAATGGCGGACACTGCCGAAAACATAGCTCGGTGTCCAGGGTTAGCGATCGGCGGCTGCTGCGCCATGCCTGAGACGTCCACAGAGTTCACCGAGCCTTTCCAGCTCATTTATCCGTGTGAGGCAACCTCTTATCGGACACACAGTCCTCCAAAGCGGGCTGTCTTAGCCGGAGCTAACCGAAGCTAACCACAAAATGGTGGACTCAGCGGCAGTGCTAAAAACTGGCGGAAACTGACAGGAACTGCCGGAAACTGGGCAAATAAAGCTTAAAAGTTATTAAAAAAAACAATAATAATAATGATACTTTAGCCTGGCCCTCGCCTTCCTACATAGCTCCGCTCAATTCTCATTTCCCTTCACTGCTCCGTCTGGGACTTCTCCCATAGAGAAGGATTTCGCCGGTAGATTTTTGACCAGACCAATCAGAGAACAGAAGGCGGAGTTTCCGGACCAATCAGAGAACAGAAGGCGGAGTTTTGAACGACGTCGATTTCATGTGCAGTTTGCCCTGCTCAAAATGGCTGCCTGTGTAACACCCATGACACGCTATTATTACTCCTGGCTGGTTAGCCAAACTCTATACAACGCTCACGGTATGTTTACAGTCTAGTTAGGTTAAGGGCTAGTTACCAGGTTTGACTACTGGAGCAAAAAAAGAAGTACCTGTAAACCTTAAATTATTGACTCAGACCACAATGTGAAAGTTTGAACTGCCAGCTTATTATTTAATAATAACAAATGAATAAACAACAATACACACAATCACATACAATTACACTCAAAACAATATAAATAGTTCCCTTGTTCCCTTTAGATAATTTTATCAAATCCTTATTAGGATTTCAATAAACACTAATTGACCTTTCGCAAAACCCCGCCCCCAACCGGCCATTGTCCAATCACACGTCACTAGCATCTCCGGCTATGTAAGCTAGGTCCGACATTCTACAAGATGGTGAAGCGATGCGCCTATGGATTGTGTAAATCAGACAGCAGGTATCCCAAGAGTTTGTCTGGTGGAGTCTTGTTTTTTCCCTTCCCAAAGCCGAAAACACAACTGGAACGGTGTCAACAATGGATAAAACAGTGTGGAAGGCCTCACTCCCAGCTTAATGTCTCGAAGATAAACAAGCATTCGTATGTATGCTCAAAGGTAAGACAAACATTCATTGTGACTGTCCTGCTCTAGAAGTAATAATTATAATTTCAAGAAAGGTTATTATTAATATTCATTGTTGTGTATTATTTTGGATATAATTTTTAGAAGATTACCCTCTTACGTTTAGTAAGCTCATTAGCATTAGCTAACTTTAGCGAATGTTTACATTAGTTCACTGTCGGGTCTCGATGCTGTGAACCCTATACGATATCATGTTTAGTCAGTTTCACTACATAAACTTGACTAGCTAATTAACATTTTCTCTTTTAACAAGCATCTTGAATCGTTTTTTTTTATATCTGTCATTTAGCATTTTGTAAATGGAAAGCCCACCCCTGAGTATCCCAACCCAGTAGTTGCATTACAAGTGCAGAACCAGACCAGGGAGCAACTTGGAGGCTGTCGAAAGCCACCCAAACATCGGTATGCCTTCATGCTAGTTATATTATATTTAAAATACACTAGCTACATAACTATGGCTAGTTGCACTTAATGTTACACCACTTTAAAGAGCAGCAGGTAAATAGACAATTAAAAAATACAGTAGTAAATGGGAATTGAATACTTGTATATTGCACTTAAGTCACTGTAAATAAGAACATGTTTACCAACTTGCAGGTTTAATCAATAACAATCATGTACAAAATGTGTATACAGATGCAGTTTCATTGAGCCGAATGCTTCCAGCTCCACATCTTGTGCTGATGATGATGAAGAAGAGAGTCAACAGCATGCTGATGACTATGGTGAGTGAGATGTATATTGTTAATTAGTACTGTTTTAAAATGATTGTAAGGCTGCCCTGGATATCTAAACTCTCTGTATTGTGCTGAATGATGGAATACGCAGAAATAAATTTCTGGCAGTGAATCTCTCTCATTTTATTATAACATTCACTCTGAGAGGCTGAAACAAACAATCATACAACAATGTCGAATGCAATGGAACAAAATCCAAAAGTACTGAAATAACTGATTTATTTCACTGGCATGTTACATAGTAGTCAAAGAAAAATACATCAAGCTTGCTCTTCATTTCTTCCCATTTTGCAACATCAAAGTGTATTCTTTCCAGGTGGTAGTCCTCTTCACATTTAATAAAGAAATCACACCATGACATACCTGTGAGCCCAAGCTGACCCATTATTTGGTAATGGTAGGCATGACACTCTTTTAGTTTATAGGTACCATCTGCCTGCTTGTAAAGGTAGGGGCACTCTGTGAAGCTGTTCTTAGAAGGGCACTTAATTTCTAAAAGCCCATAGCTTGGGCGTTCACTCCCTGCCCTCTCTACCACCTTACGGTCAGGTGATGTACCAAGATGTGGGGCATGGGGATTTACAACAAAACCACATGGATACACTTGATTACCTGTGAGAATAGTGTAATGTATGGCTGCATTGGGCTCTTGTTCTACACCTCTCTTCATGGCCTTTGTTTGTACTGCTGCTGCACTCTTTAAGCTTGTAGCAAGTTTTTCATGGTCGGCTCTTCTAGAGCAGATTCTTTTAAATGAAGTTGATGTGATTCGGGCAGACCTTGCATGGAACCACAAATAGTTTGTGCTCTGTGCTCTAGTTTCCCTTTCCAGAGTGATAGAATCAGCCAATGAAATGCTCAGTTCTGTGTAATGTTGCGTGGCACTCTCATTCAGAGCAGTGCAGAAGCTGGTGGCTTGGTGCGGCAGAGGAAAGTTGGGCAAGTCATCTGGTTGGCTGACAGGAGCTGCTCCAAGATCAATTTGGACAATAAGTGGCAGCTGTAAAAGATGAAAAATATAAATTATCATTAAAATGCAACTTTTTTTCTTTACAGATAGTCCAGAGCAACCCCCAGAGCAGGGGACGGAAGAGGTGCAGGAGATGGAAGAGGAGCAGGGGACGGAGAAGGAAAAGAAATTAGAAGAGGAAAACAACAACATGAAATTGAAATTGACATTACAAGAAACTGAAATACAAAACCTGAAAGCACAAATTGACACACTTAAAAAGAAAAGTCTGACACCTGAACTCCTTGAAAGCAGTAAAATCCCAAAAATGTTTGAATACAGTACTGGCTTTACATACAAACGATTCAACCAACTGTGCACAATATTTGACATCCAAAATGATCCCCACGCCGCTCAAGTAAATGTACCCCTAACATACAAACGTAATGATTGGGACATTAGGGAGATGCCCCTTCGTAGTCAGCTGCTGTTTGTTTTAATTAAACTCCGCAACAACGAAGATCTGAAAAGCCTTGCATTTAGATTTAATATACACATGCAAGCAGCAAGTAATATTTTCAATTCATGGATTCATTATATGTTTGATATTTTGGGTGAATTACCCATTTGGCCTCACAGAGACGTCATTATGCAAAACATGCCTGAAACCTACAAAGCCGACTACCCATCTACATTTGCTATATTAGACTGCACAGAGCTGAAAATAGAAAGGCCAACATCACTGGTGTTACAAAGTCAGAGCTTTTCAAATTACAAAAACACCAACACCCTGAAATCACTCGTTGCCTGTGACCCCCGTGGTGCTGTCATTTTTTCATCTGTTCTCTTCACAGGATCCATGTCTGACAAGGAGATTGTCAGACAGTGTGGAATCATCCCCTTACTAGAGACACTTATAGACAATGGCTATTTGCAAAAAGGGGATGGCGTAATGGCTGATAAGGGTTTTTTGATTGAGGATGAAATTAAAGCAATCGGACTGCAGTTAAACATGCCACCATTTTCGAGGTCCAAGAGGCAAATGCCAGCAGGAGATGTTCTGGAGACAAAGCGTATTGCAAAGCACAGGGTGCACATAGAGCGGGCTATTGCTAAAATAAAAAAGTTCAAGATAGTGTCTGGTAAAATTCCTAACACAAGATTAGGAATCATAAATCACATCTGGTATGTGGTAAGCATGCTTTCAAACTTCCAGCCACACATACTGAAGGGACAGTAGTAGCATCCATTAGTAAATCACATGACTTACACTTAACATGTTTTTTTAATCACCACTGTTAAGCTGTCTGTTTACATGAGCTGTGGAAGATGCTAGACAAATAAAGATTTCTGGATACTATGTGGCTCAGTCCTCAATGTATTTATGTCTATATTACTGTATCTGTCAGCCTGATGCAAATTATTTTTCTCTTTTTATCACATAAGCAAGCACCTTATTATAATATGTAAATTGCTTTTTTTAATGAAACAACAAACCTGAAGAGATTTGTTTTTTGCACAACATCAAGAAGTGCTACTTGAAGACTGGGTTTCAAATCTGTGCTTCTCACCTGGTGGCTTAGTCCGCACCCCACAGCATACTTCTTGCCTCCAACTTCAACCTCTGGTGCAGAGGCATCTGTGATATAGCTTATGGGTGCATCTGACATCTCCCTCAGTAGACTATATGCTCCTGTACCTAACTCTTTCCTATGAAAAAATAATTTGGAGGTGAGTATTGTCTGATGTCACAGTGCACAGGAATACACTGAACAGTGTGACTAACAATGTTGCTGTAGTATAGGTGAAGAAAAAAAACATACTTATTGTGGATAAAACTGGACATGATGGGTTTCCGCTTGCGGTTCACTTTGGCCTTGGCTACCACCACACTGCTTACAGGTTGTCCATGAATTTTCTTCCCCCTGGCTTTGTGCCACTGCTGGGGCTGGCTTGTGCATGAGATGTCAGCATTTCTTGCACGGCACAGGTCCACGGTGTGCATAAGGCCCACAATATGTGAGCAAAAACCTGGTAACCTGTTTTAAGAAAACAGTAGCATAAGCTCTATTTAATGCTTTTGACAATAATGTAACTAGCTACACCTGCAATCGAAATTATTCAACACCCCAATCATTTTAATGTTTTATCATTTAAAGTTTTTCATTCAATTTTTTCCAAACAGCACAGGGAAAATGGACTAAAATCCGAGACTAGAGGTGTGGAAAGTTTGTCAGCACTTAACAACTCATTTATTGGCAGTTATAAAAGCTAAAGGATGCACCACAAAATACTATGTTTAGGGGTTGATTAATACTGCACACTCAAATGTCTTAAAATACTTCTTTATTTTTATTTAAACTTCAAACTTAGGTAAACTTTTGTTGTCACAATGATTCAAATATGTATCAGTAAAAGCTAGTTCAATGAAGTGTTTTTGTCATCCACACTACTAATGTCTGTTGAGATTGTGGGGGTTGAACATGTTTGATTACAACTACTTACAATAAATGCACGAGTGCTATAATATAATAATAAATAATATATATATTAAATAATATATATAATATATAATAAAAACATATAATCTAAGGTAGATCCATGAACAGAGTAACAAGCTAGCCTCTGCTCTGAATACAGTTACTAGCTTAACTTACCGAGCTAACTTACCGGTATTACTTAATAAATTTGACTTTTACAGTACTTAACTAACAAAAAATAGAACTTGAAAAAGAAAACTTACCCTGCAGTGCAGGAGCAGGACTGGTCCACAAGCGTATTCTGGTTGCATTTGAGGTAAAGGTCATGGGGTTTCTCAGATTTTGCTTGAGACCGGTATGCTTTAGCCTCAAGGATCGTTGTGTCTCCTTCGTAACGTACTGTAATATTTTGAATATATCCCTCCACTGCATATTGTAACCCCTTTTGCCTTGATCTGGAGGATATTGCGCTGGTATTGCTCCAAAATGAGTCACTAACACGCACTGGTATACAAGCTATCCCCGTCATGACGCGCTAACACTCACCGGCTACTGAAAGCTTGACGGGCGTAGCAACAGTAACTAAGGGGGCGGGGCTTCTGCGAAAGGTCAATTGGTAATTAAATGTGCTATTTATTTAAATCTAATTTGTATTCTAGTTTATTTCAATTTAATACTGTAATTTATTTAATTTACAGCTAATTAATCTTTTAAACCTAATTTAAAAGATTAGTACTCTTAAGAAATTAAGCTATTTAGTTTCCTAAATTAATTCTTAAATCAATTTTAAATCAACTTTCAAATTTAAAAACCAAACAACAATTCACAGTTCACAACTTAACAATAAATATTAATTGTGATATAAGAAAAGAAAACAATGGGAAAAGAACTACAATAATCCAGTAAACTGAATAATGTGTGATCAATTCAACTTTTTTCCTTTCTCTCATGAAGAGTTCTACAGGTTGAGAATCAGTTCTGAGGTCCACTGCTCTTTTTTTATTTCAGCAGCGGGAAAATTCTGGATCATACCACTTTTCTTTGGTGTAAGATGAAGTGTTCCAGCAGGAGGCGGAGCTTCTGCTGGGCGGTTCTTTAATTCCTGGAATTCTGGCTCGCCATCTCGTTCACTCTGGATCCCAGCTGCTGACAGGGAACTTCCGGTCCAGCTCCTGACTCAGCAGAACCGTTAAGCACCTTCAGCAAGGCTTCTCAGAAGGTTCTAGAAAGATTCTCAGAGAAACTTCTGTAAAGAAGCAAGTTCAGTTCTGTTCAAAAATAAAATTCCTGAACGCAGTCAGGTCGAGGAAAAAAGTGCAGAAACCAACTCCTCACGTCTTCTCAGACAACAGGCATCTTTCTGATCAAGGTTTCTCTAACTTTTCCCTCTAACTTCTTCTCACAACACAGCGTTCAGCTCTGTGATTTTCTAAGTCTCTGATTTTCCCGCTTCATGCCCAAGTATTTATACCCTCTGCTGTGCACATGCGCAGAGGGAAACAGAACCAACGGCTGCCGGACTAGTCACGTGAGCTGCACATGCAGGCAACCTTTCAAAATAAGTCTTCTGCTTACATTACATACTGTGACCAAAATAACCTCTTTGTGTACAGATTTCAACCAGATAAAAGACAATTTCATCAAATATTACTTTTAAAATACCTGTAATCATTATCTTTTGTTTTCAACCATTTTGACCTATTTTCTATTTATTTCCCTATTTTTTATTTATTTCCTATTAATCTATGTCTATGCCAAATAAATAAAAATGGATACAACAATAAAGGTCATTTTACCATACCATACCATACCATTTTATTTATAAAGCACTTTAAACAGGAACAAGTCCACACCAAAGTGCTGGACAAACAAACACGCAACAGGCAACACAGACAATGAAGTACAACACGAAAAACATAAAAACATTGCAGATCATAAATCAAACGATCCAATACAAATCAGCTGGCATTGAAAGCAATGGAGTAGTAGTGAGTTTTTAACCGGGATTTGAAAACCGAGAGGGAGGGGGCCTGTTTGATGAGCAGCGGTAACTCGTTCCAGAGTCTTGGGCCTGCTACAGAGAACGCCCTGTCACCCCTGCGCTTAAGGCGAGTTTCTGGAACTATTAAGAGTACCTGATCCTCTGACCTCAAAGCACGTGGAGGGACATATGGGTGTATCAGATCCGAGAGATAGGCGGGGGCGAGACTGTTCAGCGATTTGTAGACATACATGAGAATTTTGAATTG
This sequence comes from Garcialebias charrua, assembly GCA_038048925.1. Lineage (NCBI taxonomy): Eukaryota > Metazoa > Chordata > Actinopteri > Cyprinodontiformes > Rivulidae > Garcialebias > Garcialebias charrua. Next base: position 8,581 of record JBBPBX010069816.1, read on the forward strand.
GATTCGAAGATGAACCGGTAGCCAGTGAAGGGAGGCCAAGACTGGTGTAATGTGCTCTCTTTTGCGTGTGCTGGTTAAAAATCGGGCAGCTGCGTTCTGAACCAGTTGTAATCGTGCAATGGTGGCTTGACTAACGCCAAACAGAAGTGAATTGCAGTAATCAAGCCTAGATGTAATGAATGCGTGAATCTGGGTTACACCTGCACGAAGGAATTTACAAGAAAACACTGTAAAAACTTATTATTTATTTGCTGAGAAAAAATATATTTCTTAGCTGACGTTATAGCAGAAGGGTTCCTGAGCTTAACAGTTCCTAAATCAATTCACGAAATTGTCAAATCTGCTAGATTTAAATTGTTTCGGTTTGACTTTTTCCAGACAGCCTCGAGGGCGCTACGAAAATAAATGATAAAAAATCGAATTTTATCTCAAATGTTTCATCCAGGCCAACAGTCAGTAAATTAAAGCCATGTAATTACACACTGGTAGCAGAAAAAATATCCACCGAGTGGTTTCTGAGCTGTTTATCAGAACATTTAGCCTGGCCCTCGCCAGGCTAAATGGACTGGACAGGCTAACGTGACGTATGTTGCAGCTCCGCGCAACATACCTCACGGCCAAACGTTAACGATTGGGTAACCTCAGCAGAGGCCACGCCTCCAGCAAGAATTGGTTCTCTATAGAGAAAGTCCAGACCCTAGTACGAAGCGAAGTGAAGGACAAGGGTCTGGTTTTAACCAGGCTAATGATACTTTATTAAAAAGCCATTTAAAAAAGCTAAATCTGGTCCTCTGGACATTCAAAAAACAAAGCAAAAAAAATTGTAGAAACGTTTCGTCTTTCGTCCGAAACACTTCCTCAGTCCGAGAAGCTGTATTCAGCTCAGTCTTATAAATAGCACCCTCTCACAGTGGATCAACCAGTTGGATGATGACAGCCGAAACCAGCTGCTCACATGATCAAGGAGGACCATTTTGCTTTGTTTTGTTTTGTTTTTTGAATGTCCAGAGGACCAGATTTAGCTTTTTTAGATTTAAATTTCATATATCTTTATAAATATGATGCTTCGTTACTCCGAATTGCCGTAAGTCGAGGGCGCCGCAAAACGAGGACAACCTGTATATAGATCATATATATATATCATATATATATATATAATATATATATATATATATATATATATATATTATATATATATTATATATATATATATATATATATATATATATATATATTATATATATATATCCATCCATCCATCCATTTTCTTCCGCTTATCCGGGGTCGGGTCGCGGGGGTAGCAGCCTAAGTAGGGAGGCCCAGACTTCCCTCTCCCCAGCCACTTGGAGCAGCTCCTCTGGGGGAATCCCAAGGCGTTCCCAGGCCAGCCGAGAAACATAGTCCCTCCAGCGTGTCCTGGGTCTTCCTCTGGGCCTCCTCCCGGTGGGACATGCCCGGAACACCTCACCAGGGAGGCGTCCAGGAGGCATCCTAACCAGATGCCCGAGCCACCTCAACTGGCTCCTCTCGATGTGGAGAAGCAGC
>JBBPBX010069817.1:0-18754 GCA_038048925.1 Garcialebias charrua
AGTTAACGTTTATGCCCCAAACACGGATGATGTTGGTTTCTTTGAGAAATTATTCTCACTGCTCCCGGACCTAAACACATACTCATTGATACTCAGCGGTGACTTGAATTGCTGGTTGGACCCAGTTTTGGACAGATCCTCTACAAACCCTGCCACAGCCAGCAGGTCGTCCCACACTATTCGTGCCTTTCTATCTAAGTATGGCCTGTGCGATGTATGGCGTTTTTTACACCCAGCTGAGAGAGAATATTCTTTTTTTTCTCATGTTCATCATTCATACTCGAGGATCGATTACTTTTTCATGGACAACAAACTTCTTCCCTCTGTCCGTGGCTGTGACTACCACAGTATTGTCATCTCAGACCATGCACCTGTCACTCTGTCTTTGTCCCTCCCTGACATTCCTATAAGGAGTAGACAGTGGAGATTCAATTCAACGTTACTGTTAAACAATGATTTTGTTACATTTATAGAAAAAGAAATAACCTTCTTTCTATCCATAAACAGAACTCCTGGGATCCCACTGTCAACAGTTTGGGATACCCTTAAGGCCTATCTTAGGGGACAAATCATTTCATATACCGCCCGGCTGAGGCAAAAATCTCAAAAAGAAAGAACTGATTTAGCCCAGCAGATAAAAGAAATTGATCAACAATATGCTCAAAACAAATGCCCTAATCTGTACAAAAAAAAGTAGAACTCAAAACTAAGTTTGATTTATTGTCTACATACTCAATAGAACAATCACTTTTGAAAAGTAAATCATCATTTTACATACATGGAGAAAAGTCAGGAAAACTACTGGCAAATCAGTTGAAGGGTGCCATGGCTAAACAAATCATCCCTAAGATCCAATTAGAGAACGGCACCACAACTCTAGATCATTTACAAATTAACAGAGCATTTAAGGACTTTTATTCCCATTTATATACTTCAGAATCCCAAACCAACAAGAATTTATCTTCTCAGTTTTTCGAAAAGACCAACATGCCAAAACTCACACCCAACCTGAAAGATGCACTGGAGATCCCAATATCCCTGACAGAAATTGTGTCAGCTGTATCGGTAATGCAGTCTGGCAAATGTCCGGGTCCTGACGGCTTCCCTGCTGAATTTTTTAAGAAATTTTCTTCATTACTTTCCCCACTCCTACACTCGGTTCTCTTAGAGTCATTTGACCAAGGATCCCTTCCGAAATCTTTTTTAGAGGCCTGCATTACCCTCATTGCAAAGAAAGGAAAAGACCCAACTCACTGTTCCTCTTATCGACCAATCTCCCTTTTAAATACAGACGCCAAAATTTTAGCCAAAGTTCTTGCTCAAAGGTTGGAAAAGATCCTTCCTTTGATCATATCAAAAGACCAGACTGGATTCATTAAAGGCAGGCACTCCTTTTTTAATGTCAGACGCCTTTTGGACATTATTTATTCTCCTTCGGATACTGTTCCTGAGTGTGTTATTTCCCTTGATGCAGAGAAAGCATTTGATCGGGTTGAATGGGACTACTTGTTTAATGTTCTTGACAAATTTGGTTTTGGCCCCAATTTCATTACATGGGTGCAATTAATTTATTCACATCCCACCGCAACCATTCGTACCAACTCTCAGATATCAAAACCCTTCAGTCTACATCGAGGAACTCGCCAGGGATGCCCACTGAGCCCTATGCTCTTTGACCTGGCAATTGAACCTCTTGCCACTGCTTTGCGGTCCTGTGACACAATTTCAGGAATCTGGAGAGGCGATATGGAGCACAAGGTCTCCCTTTATGCTGATGACCTTTTACTTTTCATTTCTCATCCGACTGACACGCTGCCCTCCGTTTTATCATTACTTGAGGAATTTGGAATAAACTCTGGTTACAAATTAAACCTGAGTAAAAGTGTAATTTTCCCTGTCAATACCCTGGCGCAGACTCTTGACTTTGGTAAATGGCCTCTTAAAATTGAGAAGACAAAATTCTCTTACCTGGGTGTTACAGTTACGAGGAGGTATAAAGATTTATATCAAGAAAACTTTGTCTCTCTGTTGAATCAGACAAAGCAGGCATTATCCCGATGGTCACCGCTTTCCATTTCCCTCACAGGCCGTATTAACTCAGTCAAGATGGTCACTTTACCTAAGTTTTTATATCTTTTTCAAAATATTCCTGTTTTTATCCCTGGTTCATTCTTTGTTCAGTTAGATTCCATCATTTCATCATATCTGTGGCAAGGAAAACGTCCACGCTTAAATAAGACACATCTCCAAAAAACTAAGGCCGCAGGCGGTCTTGCCCTTCCAAATTTCCGCTTTTATTATTGGGCAGCAAACTTGCACTGTCTAGCATTCTGGTCATTCTATTACAACAGGCCTGACAGCCCTGACTGGGTAGAGATGGAGTCACAGTGTTCTGGGAAATGGTCCTCCGTGGCTTTCTTGGGATCCTCACTCCCGCTTCCACCACTTACAACTGTTATAAATCCAGTTATAAAACACTCACTAAAAATCTGGGCACAATTTCGTAAATGTTTCAATTTCTCTAGTTTCTCTCTCTATAGCCCTATCATGTCTAACCAACTTTTCAAACCCTCATCTCAGGACTCTGTTTTTAAAGAATGGCAAAGAAGGGGTATAGTACGCTTCAATGACTTGTTTCTCAATAACACTTTAGCTTCATTTCAACAACTATGTGAAAAATTTAGTCTTCCCCAGTCCAATTTTTTTAGGTATCTCCAAATACGGCACTTTATTACTCTTCATTTGTCCAGCCTCTCCATTTCAACTGATAGCAGTATTGTTGACACTATTCTTTCTCTAGACCCAAATAAAAAACAGTCCATTTCATTCATTTACAGTAAACTATTGGATTTGAAGCGTGCTTCCTCAGATAAAATCAAAGCTGCTTGGGAAGAGGATCTCGGCTCCTCTATTTCAGAGGACTCTTGGACCTCCATACTCAAACTGGTGAGCTCCAGTTCTCTCTGTGCTAGACATTGTCTAATACAATTTAAAGTGGTGCACAGAGCTCACATCTCTAAACTGAAATTGTCCTCTATGTATCCTGATGTCAGCCCATACTGTGTGAGATGCAAACATGCTGAAGCCTCTCTCTCCCATATGTTTTGGTTTTGCCCATCTCTGAACAAATATTGGCGGGAAATCTTTCAGACTTTATCACATGTACTAGATACACGCCTGAACCCTGACCCACTGATTGCTCTGTTTGGTCTTGTAGAGGGCATGACAAACCTAAATAAAAACCAACAACATGTAATATCGTTCACCTCTCTCCTGGCCAGACGAGCTATTTTGCTTAGGTGGAAAGAACCGTTTCCACCCACTCACGCTCAGTGGTTGGCTGACATCATGTCCTGTTTAAAGCTGGAGAAAATCAGATTCACACTCCAACAGAAAGAGGGTAAATTTGAGAATGTCTGGGGACCTTTCCTGAATCTGTTCCAGTCTCTTTGACAACATAACTCATTCAGGTTAATGCAGTCTCTTGGCTATTTTACCTTTTATTTATTTTTTCCCTTTTCTTTTGGCAGTGATTGGGTAGGGATTATTTTCTACATGTTGTAACTTAGATTGATTGTTGTTTTTTTGTTGTTGTTGTTTTTGTTTGTTGTTGTTGTTGTTGTCTGAAGAAAAAAAATGAAAAATTCAATAAAAAAGATCTTGAATTTGAAAATGAATAAAATAAATAAATTAAAAAAACTTCTGGTGCCAGTCTGATTCAAGATGGCCACCACAGCCATCTGATCTTAGAAAACTTAATAACTATAATTCTGCCAGTTTGAAAAAGTTTTGTGTTCAAGTGTGGTGTAGAGTAGCTGAAACAGCCACAACTCACATGGTTTGAGCAGAACAGATACAACTCTGTCATTTTTCAACATCAAACAATTTTAGCCTAAAGCTCTGGCCTGAAAGGTGATATGTGATATGTATTCCATCAGCATTTTAATTTATAAATGAACTTCTGATGTAATGAATGGGTCGAAGTCTGGTCTTGGTTGTTTGGTCAACTTGATTTCTTGCAATCCTGCATTTGTGCTGCACAATTCTTATGTCCGTTTGGGACAAAGGAAACCACCAAGGAAGTTCAGCTCATACAGAAATGACTGAGTTCTATTAAAACACTTAGCTCTGGTAGCTATAGTCTGGTTGTCCGCCATCTTCCGCCTATACGAGTGGCAAAAAAACCGGTATTGCTCAATACTAGTCACGTGTGTGGGAACTATGTATTAATTTTTCATAGAAAGATTCAAAATAATTAGCTTCTTTCAAAAGACCGATGATCATTTGAAGTGTTTCAGCTTGTGAAGGATGAAGATAACATTTTGTGTCTCTGCTGCTGTTCAAGTTTCACATGTTGTTCAGGGGTCTACCTCAACAAGTCTTTCTCTGTCAAACAAAATTATTTTTAATGACTCTTTCTGGGTTTCTCTCACCATAGTGTTTTAGGCGTCTGAAAGGGTATTAAATGCATTTTGCAACGTGGAAGGGTATTAAATGCATTTTTTTTAGGCACACTTGACCAGCTCTACACCCTCAGCAGGGTCCTGGAGGGTGCGTGGGAGTTTGCCCAACCAGTTTACATGTGCTTTGTGGACTTGGAGAAGGCATTCGACCGCGTCCCTCGGGGGGTTCTGTGGGGGGTACTCCGGGAGTATGGGGTACCAGGCCCATTGATATGGGCTGTTAGGTCCCTGTACGACCGGTGTCAGAGCTTGGTCCGCATTGCCGGCAGTAAGTCAGGCTCGTTTCCGGTGAGAGTTGGACTCCGCCAAGGTTGCCCTTTGTCACCGATTCTGTTTATAACTTTTATGGACAGAATTTCTAGGCGCAGCCAAGGTGTTGAGAGGATCCGTTTTGGTGGCCTTAGAATCGCTTCTCTGTTTTTTGCAGATGATGTGGTCCTATTGGCTTCATCAGCTCGTGATCTACAGCTTTCACTGGAGCGGTTTGCAGCTGAATGCGATGCGGCCGGGATGAGGATCAGTTCCTCCAAATCCGAGGCCATGGTCTTGAGCCGGAAAAGGGTAGCGTGCCCTCTCCGGGTCGGGGAGGAGGTCCTGCCCCAAGTGGAGGAGTTTAAGTATCTCGGGATCTTGTTCACGAATGAGGGAAAACTGGAGCGTGAGATCGATAGGCGGATAGGTGCAGCGTCCGCAGTGAAGCGGGCGCTGTACCGGTCTGTCGTGGTGAAGAGAGAGCTGAGTCAAAAGGCAAAGCTCTCAATTTACCGATCGATCTACGTTCCCACCCTCATCTATGGTCATGAGCTTTGGGTTATGACCGAAAGAACAAGATCTCGGATACAAGCGGCTGAAATGAGTTTTCTCCGCAGGGTGGCTGGACTCTCCCTTAGAGATAGGGTGAGAAGCTCAGTCATCCGGGAGGGACTCGGAGTAGAGCCGCTGCTTCTCCACATCGAGAGGAGCCAGTTGAGGTGGCTCGGGCATCTGGTTAGGATGCCTCCTGGACGCCTCCCTGGTGAGGTGTTCCGGGCATGTCCCACCGGGAGGAGACCCAGAGGAAGACCCAGGATACGCTGGAGGGACTATGTTTCTCGGCTGGCCTGGGAACGCCTTGGGATTCCCCCAGAGGAGCTGCTCCAAGTGGCTGGGGAGAGGGAAGTCTGGGCCTCCCTACTTAGGCTGCTACCCCCGCGACCCGACCCCGGATAAGCGGAAGAAAATGGATGGATGGTTGGATGGATAGTGTTTTAGGCCTGTGCCTCTTCAAAGGCTGAGTGACACCACAGGCCGGACCCTGGATTGATGGTCAGCCACGGTCTTGTAATCCTGAGGTTGAGGGTTCAAGCCCAGGTTGGGTCAGGAAGGGCATCCAGCCAAATGTTTCATGCGTTTGCTCACCTACCCGAACCGGAAACCCTGGTTAAATAAAGAAGTTCACGCCTTACTAGCAGCCAGAGACACTGCATTCAAGTCAGGAGATAAAGTGGAACTGAGAAAGAGCAGGAATGAACTGAAGGATGGCATTAAGAAGGCCAAGGCCACGTATGCACAGAGGATCGAGGGACAGTTCACCTCACAAGACCCACGGAGCATGTGGAAGGGTATTAAATGCATAACAGATTACAAAGGCAAAAACAAACAATGCCCCAGGGACCCATCTCTGCCTGATGCCCTCAATAAGTTTTATGCACGTTTTGATGATCCAAACAGACCTGCTAGCACCAGACTCACCTCATCACCAGATGAAGAGCATCTCAGGGTGTCCGCAGCAGAAGTGAGAGGCAGTCTCAGAAAGATTAATCCTCATAAAGCAACCGGACCAGACAACATCCCAGGGAAAGTTCTGAAGGAATGTGCGGACCAGCTCTGTGAGGTGCTGGCTGACATCTTCACCACCTCACTTGCACTGGAGTTAGTTCCCACCTGCCTGAAGACCGCGACCATCATCCCAGTCCCAAAGAGCTCCACAGTGACTGGTCTGAATGACTATAGACCGGTGGCCCTCACCCCGATAGTCGCTAAATGTTTTGAGAAACTGGTCATGTCCCACATCAAGGCAACCGTCAACATCAATGAGGACCCTCATCAATACGCATACCGTGAGAACCGATCAACAGAGGACGCCATTTCTTCCGTGGTCCACACTGCTCTCACCCACCTGGATCAGAAAGACTCATACGTGCGTCTGCTCTTTGTGGACTTCACATCTGCCTTCAACACCATGATCCCCCAAACTCTGATAGACAAACTATCTACACTTGGACTAAGCCCCTCTATTTGTAACTGGATACTAGACTTCTTAACAGACAGACCACAGTCCGTGAAGATCCACAACTTCTCCTCCTCCACCATAACCCTCAGCACTGGCTCTCCTCAGGGATGTGTGCTGAGCCCCCTTCTGTTCACTCTGCTCACATATGATTGTACAGCCACACTTCCAGGCTGTCATATTGTTAAGTTTGCAGATGATACAGCGGTGGTGGGATGCATTACAAACAATGATGAGTCCAGCTACAGACAGGAGGTGGAACACCTGGAGAGCTGGTGCAAAGAGAACAATCTTCACATGAATGTGAAGAAGACAAAGGAGATGATTGTGGACTTCAGAAGGAACAAACACACCCATGCCCCACTGAAAATAGGTGGGTCTGCAGTGGAAGTGGTCTCCAGCTACAAATACTTGGGTGTACACATGAATGATAACCTCAGCTGGAGCAACAACACCACCAGCCTGATCAAGAAAGGTCATCAGAGACTCTACTTCCTCAGACGGCTGAGACGAGCTGGTCTGAGCAGCCCAGTCCTCACCTCCTTCTACAGGTGTGCAGTGGAGAGCATCCTGTGCTCCAGCATCAACGTGTGGCATGGAGGCTGCACAGTTGAAGAGAGGAAAGCTCTGCAGAGAGTGGTGAAGGCTGCACAGAAGTCTGTTGGAGTCAGTCTCCCCACCATCACAGACATTTACACCTCCAGATGCAGGAAAAGAGCCACCTGCATCATGAAAGACCTCACTCACCCAGCACACTCACTCTTTGCCCCACTCCCCTCAGGACGGAGGTTGAGGAGCATCAAGTGTAGAACCACTAGACTGAGGAACAGCTTCTACCCTGAGGCTGTTAGACTCATGAATAAATAAAAATAAAATAAAAAATAAACACTGCAAAATATCACATCATACTGATGCTGATCTGTTTTCTTGTTGCTGTGTTCATCTGTGACCATCTGCTCATACAAACTCATGTTCGTGCTGCTGTGTATTACTAGTTGATGTTTTTCTTAGTTAGTTCTAGATGTTATTACTGTTTTTCTCTTTCATTTGTTGTTGGATGTAACTGGGACCTCGTGTACATAATCTCGTTTTCATCTCATGTACCACATGCGGTGCAAATGACAATAAAGACTCTCTGACTCTCACTATGGCAAGAACAACATGAACAAGAGGGCCTTCAGCAAACCTTGGTCGAGTATTACATTCACAAATATCACTCTGTGCAAATACAGGTTTGATGTCAAGCTTGTTCAGAGGAGGCCCACTCCTCTTTACATTGGTTATTATGTTTTTTTTTTCTTTCCCTCTCTCTCTGGACCCCAACCGAATTACTCATCTGGACCTGTGGTTCTACCGGGTTCCAACAAGAATCGCAGGGAGGTATTTTGCTGACCTTTCCTCTGTTATTGATTTTACTTGTTTTATTACTTGTTTTATTGACATTTAATTCTGTTGCACTTTGTAGCACTTTGAGATTTTCGTTAATGAAAAGTGCGTTATAAATTGAATTCATTATTATTATTATTATTGCTTTCTGTTGGATTGGTCTTGTGGCGTCTTCATTTGCTGTGGGGGAAGTGAACCTGTGTCCCCGAACCTGTGTCACAGGACCAGAACCGAACCGAGTTGGCTGTGGGGGACTTTGTCTTCATTAAAGCCAGTCTCAGCCTCTGAACGGCCCGTTACCTTAAAACGAAGGACTGTCCACCTCTGTGGGAATCGCTGTGCTCACCTGGAGGAGACACTCTGTTGCTTTGAAGTGCCGCTGGAACAGACCAGAGCAGAACCGGGTCATTGATGACCTCAGCCTCTCCGGTCAGCCTTGCTGTTTTTTAACTGGAGGTGGCCTCTCGTGCTGCGGAGCATCGGAGCCGGGCTTGAGCAGAATCGGACCAGTGACGTCTTCATCCTCCCTGGTCAGACTCTGGAGCACAGGATGCTCTCCACTGCACACCTGTAGAACGAGGTGAGGACTGAGCTTCTCAGACCAGCTCGTCTCAGCCGTCTGAGGAAGTAGAGTCTCTGATGAACTTTCTTGATCAGGCTGGTGGTGTTGTTGCTCCAGCTGAGGTTATCATTCATGTGCACGCCCAGGTACTTGTAGCTGGAGACCACTTCCACCACTGATCCTCTTATGTTCAGTGGGGTGTGGGTGTATTTGTTCCTTCTGAAGTCCACAATCATCACCTTTGTCTTCTTCACATTGATGTGAAGGTTATTGTCCTTGCATCAGCTCTCCAGGTGTTCCACCTCCTGCCTGTACCTCACTTTTTTTGTAGACCTCACTTTTTCCGGGATGAAGATGTTCACATCCTTGATAGAGAAGAACGTTGGTTTGAGAGAGGAGTAAAGGAGGCCATCTTTGTGAAAATAAACCGTCCATCATTAAACAGAGGTGGAGGCCTCCGGGTTCAACTGTCCCCCTCCTACAATGCTGTTATTGCTAGTATCACTCAGCCCTCTGTGAATAGCAAACAACCATCAGGGTGCTAACGATCCATCGTTAGGCTGATGGTCCTCCTTGATCATGTGAGCAGCTGGTTTCGGCTGTCATCAGCCAACTGGTTGATCCACTGTGAGAGGGTGCTATTTATAAGACTGAGCTGAATACAGCAACTCAGACTGAGGAAGTCTTTTCGGACGAACGTCGAAACGTTTCTACAGTTTTTTTTTGTTGTTGCTTTGTTTTGTTTTATTTTTTGAATGTCCAGAGGACCAGACTTAGCTTTTTTAGACTTTTCTACCTGGATTACTGAGCATGCATCAGGGTTTTCTGGAAAAAAAAAGTTTTTAAATTTGCACAAGGAAGCTGAAAGAAGCTGAATACTTTTGTTTACTTTGACTTTTTTTGTCTTTTATTTTTAGTGTCAAATATTCCTTCTCAGCAGCTTGTCTTAAAGATATTCCAAAACGTTCTGGTCGTTTTGATAGGAAGGTCACGCTGTGAGACTGGAAGTCGACTTTAAAGTGTCTTAAACTACTATGATGTATTCCACAGGTTTTACGCCTTTTATTTGTACTACTCTTCACAAACTTGAAAATGACAGGAAATCTTCTCAAACTAGTCATTTTCATTGTTGGCAATTATTTAAAATCAGTTTTGTTTTAGTTTTGGTCAAAGTCTGAAAGAGCGGCTACATATGTACCAGAGAGCCTCATGAGGCTCCAGAGCTACAGGTTGCACACCCCTGCTCTAGAAGATTCAATCAAGCTAAAACAAGGGTCAGTTTTCTTTCTTTTCTTTTCTTTTTTCTTTTCTGGGTTCAACCACACCCAAACAAGCCTCTTTATTAGTGTCCGTGAAGAAGAAAAAAGCTCATTCTATAATGTCTTTCTAGAGACGTCATCAGAGTCTGGTGAGTTTAAGTGTGTGCTTGTTTTCAGTGTTTACTGCAGAGAGCATGAAGCATGATGATAGCAGCTGGACCACACCTACTGTAATTACTCCACTATACAGACCCACAACCTAAATGTTTTAGTCACAGAGTTGCCTATTCTGCCTAAAATAGACACAGGTTTGAGTCATACCAGTGAAGTTAGATGGGTGAGGAGGGGGAGATTGGTCTTGACTCACCCTTTTAACGGCAGATAAACGTGGGTGGAGGAAGAGCTCTTTATTTTAAATTCTTTGATCACCTGAATATTTTGGATCTGGACGTCTAATCTGCGGGAAACCATCTCTGCTTATTAACACATATCAAGGTCAAGTTCAAGGTTTTCTTTACTGTCATTCACATCTCGTGTGGTACATGTGGTGGAATTAAATAGTGTACACAGAGTTTCAGTTACGTCCAACAAAAGTATAAATTGTAAAGAAAAACAGTAATAAGATCTAAAATATGAACTAAGAAATAAGCTAAACTAAAAATATTCTAAACACTTGATAGTACAAAAACAATACGCTGAACAACAGCAGCACGAGCATGAGTCTGTGTGAGCAGATGAGCACGAATGAACACAGCAGCATGAAATAAATCAGCAGCATAAGATCAGCAACATGGATAATCATCATCACATTTCAACAGTCAAGTGGTATTACAGTTGTTGTTTTTTTCACAGTGATAATCCTGATTAGATATTCATGAGTCTAACAGCCTCAGGATAGAAGCTGTTCCTCAGTCTAGTGGTTCTAAACTAAATGCTCCTCAACCTTCTGCCTGAGGGGAGCGTGGCAAAAAGTGTGTGTGCTGGGTGAGTGGGGTCCTTCATGATGCAGGTGGCTCTCTTCCTGCATTTAGAGGTGTAGATGTCTGTGATGGTGGGGAGGCTGACTCCAACAGACTTATGTGCAGCCTTCCCCACTATGTTCAGGGGTGATGTAGGTGAGTTTGTTCCTTCTGAAGTCCATGACCATCTCCTTAGTCTTCTTCACATTGATGTGAAGGTTATTCTTCTTTCACCAGCTCTTCAGCTGTTCCACCTCCTGTCTGTAGCTGGACTCATCATTGTTTGTGATGCATCCCACCACCACTGTATCGTCCGCAAACTTTACAAGATAACAGCCTGGATGGGTAGGTGCACAATCATAGGCAGGTAGGTGCACAATCATACGTGAGCAGAGTGAACAGGAGGGGGCTCAACACACAGCCCTGGGGGAGAGCCAGTGCTGCGGGTTATGGTGGAAGAGAAGAAGTTATGGATGCTCACATGACTGTGGTCTGTTTGTTAAGAAGTCTAGTCCCCAGTTACAAATGGAGGGGCTTAGTCCTAGTGTGGGTAGTTTGTCCACCAGAGTCTGGGGAATCATGGTGTTGAAGGTAGACGTGAAGTCCACAAAGAGCATATGGACGTAAGAGTCCTTCTGTTCCAGGTGGGTGAGACCAGTGTGGACCACAGAGGAGATAGTGTCCTCTGTTGATCGATTCTTGCGGAATGCATACTGATGAGGGTCCTCGCTGATGTTGATGGTTGTTTGATGTGGGTCATGACCAGTCTATCGAAACATTTAGTGACTATTGGGGTGAGGGCCACTGGCCAATAGCCATTCAGACTAGTCACTGTAGAGCTCTTTGGGTCTGGGATGATGATAGCAGTCTTCAGGCAGGTGGGAACTGTTGCCAGGGTGAGTGAGGAGTTAAAGATGTCCGACAGCACCTTACAGAGCTGATCGGCACAGTCTTTCAGCACCTTTCCCCGAATGTTGTAAGAGCCAGTTACTTTGTGAGTATTAATCCTCCTGATGGTCCTCCTTACTTCTGCTGAAGTCACGCTGAAAAATTCCTCTTCTGGTGCTGAGGTGAGTCTGGTGCGGGGCGGTCTGTTTGGGTCTTCAAAGCGTGCATAGAAATTGTTGAGGGTATCACGCAGTGATAAGTCCCTAAGGCATTGCCCACCCCTGCCTTTATAATCTGTTATGCACTTAATGCCCCTCCACCTGTTCTGTGGGTCTTGTGAGGAGAAATGGCACTGGATCCTAAGTGCATATGTGGCTTTGGCCTTTTTAATACCAGCAGCCAGCTTTTTCATTGTCCTTCTCAGCTCCTTTTAGTTGACAGATCTGAAGGCAGTGTCCCTGGCTTCCAGCGGGGTATGGACCTCTGCATTTAGCCAGGGTTTCTAGTTTGGGTATCACTTCACTGTCCTGGTGGTGGTGACATCGCTAGCACACTTGCTGAAGTATCCAAGGACCGAAGATATGTATTGATCCAGATCTACCGGTAGATCCCCCTCATTCGTAGCAGCTTCTCTGAAGACCTGCCAGTCTGTACATAAAACAGACCTTCAGTATGGAATCATTGTTCTTCACCCATCACCTGATTTTTCTTTGTGTTGGTTTGGAGTGGCCAAAGGGGTCGGGTGCAATGTGGGATGGGTGGTGGCCGAGGGCGGGGACCCTGGCGGTCTGATCCTTGGCTACAGAAGCTGGCCATTGGGACATGGAATGTCACCTCTCTGGTGGGGAAGGAGCCTGAGCTAGTGTGTGAGGTTGAGAGGTTCCGGCTAGAAATAGTCTGACTCACCTCAACGCATGGCTCTGGCTCTGGAACCAGTTTCCTTGAGAGGGGTTGGACACTCTTCCACTCTGGAGTTGCCCCTGGTGAGAGGCGCCGAGCAGGAGTGGGCATACTTGTTGCCCCCCATCTAGGTGCCTGTATGTTGGGGTTCACCCCGGTGAACGAGAGGGTAGCCTTCCTTCGCCTATGTGTGGGGGGATGGGCTCTGACTGTTGTTTATGCCTATGCGCCAAACAGCAGCTCAGATTACCCACCCTTTTTGGAGTCCTTGGAGGGGGTATTGTCAAGGCAGCTAATCAGAGCTGTGGCCACAAGGTTGTTAGTGCCTGTTGTGGCGGCAACCCTCGAACCCAATGGTAGACACCGGCGGTGAGGGATGCTGTCAGGCTGAAGAATGAGTCCTATTGGGCCTTTTTGGCCTGTGGGACCCCGGAAGCAGCTGATAGGTATCGGCAGTCCAAACGGCATGCTGCTCGGGTGGTTGCTGAGGCAAAAACTCGGGAGTGGGAGGAGTTCGAAGAGGCCATGGAGAATGGCTTCCGTACGGCTTTGAGGCAATTCTGGTCCACCATCCGGTGTCTCAGGGGGGTAAAGCGGTACGCGACCAACACCATTTATAGTGGAGGTGGCGTGCTGTTGACCTCAACTCGGGATGTTGTGAGTCGGTGGGCGGAATGCTTCGAAGACCTCCTCAATCCTACTGGCACGTATTCCACTGAGGAAGCGGAGCCTGGGGACTTTGGGTCGGGCTCTCCAATCTCTGGTGCTGAGGTCACTGAGGTGGTTAAAAAGCTCCGTAGTGGCAGAACTCCAGGGTTAGATGAGATTCGCCTGGAGTTCCTTAGGGCTATGGATGTTGTGGGGTTGTGTTGGCTTACCCGGCTCTGCAATATCGCATGGACATTGGGTGCAGTTCCCTTGGAATGGCAGACTGGGGTGGTGGTTCCCTTATTCAAAAAGGGAGACCGTAGGGTGTGTTCCAACTATAGGGGGATCACACTCTTAAGCCTCCCTGGTAAGGTCTATTCAGGGGTTCTGGAGAGGAGGGTCTGTCGGATAGTCGAACCTCGGATTCAGGAGGAGCAGTGTGGTTTTCGTCCTGGTCGTGGAACACTGGACCAGCTCTACACCCTCAGCAGGGTCCTGGAGGGTGCGTGGGAGTTTGCCCAACCAGTTTACATGTGCTTTGTGGACTTGGAGAAGGCATTCAACCACGTCCCTCGGTGGGTTCTGTGGGGGGAACTCCGGGAGTATGGGATACCAGGCCCATTGATATGGGCTGTTAGGTCCCTGTATGACCAGTGTCAGAGCTTTGCTCCACAAAACTTTTGCATGAATGTTTGTGGAGACACAATTTTAATCTGTAAAAGAAAATATAAACATTAACTTGTTTCAAGGTTATGAGCTGGGATCATTATCTCTGTACCATCACGAAGTTACTGGAAGTGGAAAAATAAGTCGTCAGACCCACATAATATAAACTACAAATCCTGTGGCCTTGCTCTAGCAGGCCATATCATGAGAATGTGTTTCATTAAATAAAATTAATCATAGCAGACTGCAGGTTTGAAACACGATACCAGGATTATTGACAGATCTTCACAGATCCATACGGGGGGCATGACCTTCAGCTGGACAGTTGGCGTGGTTGACTTCAGGACCTGTTCTCATTTTCTTGTTGGAGAATGTGCTCAGACCACTCTTGTCAGAGCATCCAGTGACCGCATATTCTGGTCATGTGTGTTTGATGACCTTGTTCTGACAGGTTTTTGACAAAATCTTTGCCTTTGCTTTGCTGACAGTCTCTTATCTTATCTTTGTGGACAGTCTTTGTGGACAGTCTTTGTGGACAGTCTTTTGCTTGGATAAAAGTCCAGTGCCCTCGTTCAGTGCCATTGTTTTTTAAGCCCCTCGAATGTTTATTTTGAGCAGGGCAGCCTGGGAGTCCAGCCTCGGTGTTCTCGGTGAAGTCAGTGAGCCAGCTTCTGGACACGCCCTTAATATCAAATCTGATCCGATCCAATCAATAACCACAGTAGTTTGTGATTCAAAAATTCAGACGCTGCATGTGTTTTTGACATGGTCCTATCTTAATGTATGTACTACTAACTATGTGTTTTTGTAAGTGTCGTGAGGTCCAGGACTTACGTTTCCTGCTTCCACAAACACCGTGAGGCCGCTTCTAAGAAAAAATGAGAAAAATAGAAAAATGTAAAAATCCTTAACAAACCAGGTTCAAAGTAATCATGTTATTTCTATAAGCATTTACCTTGAATAGAGTCACCTCTGCAAGTCTGGTTTGCACAATGGAATTTAAAATGTTCATTACATAAAAGTGAATTTTCAACAGAGGCATCCTTTCAATCTGATCTGCATAACAGATCTAAAATCATTAATTTACGTATGAGTAAAATCGTCAATTTAACCTGAAACTAGAAATTTTACCACTTTTCAGTGGTTTACTTATCAAAAGTTATATTATTATTACTGTATACACAGCCCCAATCTGAGCCTGTGATCGGAAGATCGCTGGTTCAAGCCCCGGTACCAACAACATCAAAAAATGTGGGTGGAAAAGGTGAAACACCCACACCTGCCTCCACACTCACTCTGGTCCCTTGAGCAAGGCCCTTAACCCCCACCATCTGCTCCCTAAACAGGTCTCCCTTGAAAAGGAGCTCTCGTGGCTCAATGAGACTACCTGGATAAATAAAGGGTAAATGAAAAAATTGTTTTAGTAATAGAAATGTGCACCCACAGAATAATTTGACTCAACAAAGCTAATAGAACCATTTAAATGTCCTTAATTCTGTGTGGGAAATAGTTTTGTGCTTAATTTTTATCACATATAAATAATAATTTTTCACATAATTTTTATCGCTGCCGTGGCATCATGTTACTATGACAGCACACAGAAGAGCCACATCTTCTCATGCTCCTGGGATTAAGCCTTATTTTAATTATTTTAATTCCTATGGGGTTGTTTTAGGCACTAGTTCAGTGCTAAATTCACAGCTCAAGTACAACTCAACCGAACTGATGGCCATCAGAGACAGTTTGGTTATTAATATATCACCGAGGCTGAAATCTGCACTCGGCAGACAGTGGCTCCTGAGGACAATGGAATGATGCAGCAAAGTGCGAGGAGCAACAGACAAGAGGAAACAATGTGCTTGGAAACAGAAGAGGTGGAAGTAGGCAGGTGCGTTGGCCCAGCTAAAGGCTAGAAGGCCAACAATTCCTATTCTCTTTCTGGCCAATGTCCGCTCACTGGATAACAAAATGGACTTGTTACATCTGAAGATGAGTGTTTCTACAGAGATGAAGAACTGTGCTGTTCTTTGCCTAATGGAAATTGGGCTTAATAACATGCCAGACTAGTCTTCCAGAACAATGGGCTTCATGAATGAAGATTGGTGTATGAACTGTGAACTGGTAAAAAGCTACTGCTCTGAGGCAACAGAACTACTGTATACTGTGAAATGTCAGCTGTACTATCTGCCACAGGAAATCACCTGTGTTTACCACCGTTGTTTGCATCCCACTGGGTGCTAATGCTAATGAAGCATCAAAGGAGATGTATGACACCATTAGCTCACTGCAGATAAAGCACCCGGAGACGTTTTATGTGGTTGTGGGGGACTTTAACCATGTGAAACTGATGGACACTCTGCCCAGTTTTTTACCAGCATGACACCTTTCTTATGGGGGAAACAACACTTTGGACTGTGTGTACAGTAACATTTGCAGTGCATACAAAGTTTTTCCTCACCCCCATCTTGGCCTCTCCAATCACATCTCTATCTTGCTGGTGCCAGCATATTGTCCGCTGATGAGCTGGATTGTGTGGCCCATCCCTGTGTGGCACAGGGATGTAGACTCTGTGTTCCAGGACTGTTTTGAGTGCACAGATTGGCAGGTCTTCAGAGAGGTGGCTACATATGAGGAAGAGGTGAACCTTGAGGAATACACCTCCTCTGTTCTTGGCTTCATCTCCAAGTGTGTTGATGATTTCACCACCACAAAGACAGTAACCTGCTGTCTGAATCAGAAACCCTGGCTGAACGCTGAGGTGAGAGCTCTGCTGAAAGCTAGGGATGCTGCGTTCAGGACAGATGAGGCATCAGCACTCCTAGAGGCAAAGAAAATACTGACTGCAGGCATTGCAAGGGCCAAAGTCACATGTACCCAGAAAATTCAGTGTCACTTTATCTCCAATGACCCCCCAGCGCATGTGGAAGGGCATCAAGTGTATTACGAACTACAACATCAGGGATGCACAATGCCCAAGGGACCTCTCATTGCCAGATGCACTCAGTAAATTATATGCTCACTTTGAGGATCCTAACACCCCTCTGACCCCCCCACACCAGACTTATTCCACCACCTGGAGACATGCCCCTCTGTGTGACCACAGCAGATGTGAGGAAGTCTCTATAAGGAATCAACCCCCTGTAAGGTTGCTGGCCCTGATAACATCCCAGGGTGGGCACTGAAAGACTGTACACACCAGTTATCTGAGGTGCTGGCAGACATCTTCAAAATCTCAGTGTCAATGGCATTTGTCCCCTCCTGCTTTAAGTCTGCCACTATTGTCCCTGTACCCAAGTGTACCACAGTGACAGGCCTGAATGACTACCTACCTATAGTCTTAACATTGGTAGTCATGAAGTGCTTCAAGAGGGTGGTCGTGACCCACATCAAGGACTCCATCAACATCACTGTGGACCCACATCAGTGTGCCTACAGAATGAACTGCTCCATTGCTGATGCCATCTCATCAGTGGTCCACACAGCCCTCACCCACCTGTAGAGCAGAAATTCTTACATCCGTCTGCTCTTTCTAGATTTCTCCTTGACCTTCAACACCATTATCCCACAGACCCTGGTGCATAAGCTCTCCTTTCTTGGACTGAGTCCCATACTGGGGAACTGGATTCTGGACTTACTGGCCAAAAGCTGAGGCGACTGTTTAAGCTGAAGCCCATATTGTCCAAAAATAACCTGGAGACAGTAATACACGCATTCATTACATCTCTTGATTACTGCAATTTGCTCCTGTTTGGTATCAGTCAGACCACCACTGCACGACTAAAATTGGTTCAGAACGCAGCAGCCCAATTTTTAACCAGCACGCGCAAAAGAGAGCACATTACACCAGTTTTGGCCTCCATGCAGTTGCTACCAGTTCACCTTAGAATCCAGTACAAAATACTCCTGTATGTCTACAAATCGCTGAACAGTCTCACCCCCGCCCCCCCATCTCTTTGATTTGCTACAGCCGTATGTCCCACCACGTTCTCTGAGGTCAGCGGACCAGTTGCTCCTCACAATTCCAGGAACTCGTCTTAAACACAGAGGTGACAGGGTCTTCTCTGTAGCAGGCCCAAGACTTTGGAACGAGTTACCTCTGCTCGTCAGACAGGCCCCCTCCCTTTCGGTTTTCAAATCATGTTTAAAAACTTACTACTATTCTGTAGCTTTCAATACCAGATAATCTGTGTTTAAACCTGTTTGCTTCACACAGGTTAGTCGTTATATTTATTATCTGCAACGTTTTTATGTCTGTATTCTGACATAGACATAAAAAGAGAACAGGAGAGAAACAGACAAACACAGAAGCAATGGGCCAGGCATAGTTTTTACAGGAAGAAACACAGAGAGCACAGGTTAATGTCAGCCATCTTTACAAATACTGTACACACATGGGGAGTGGAGAAAGTAAAGGTGGCAGTGAGGATACGTGTTCAGGATGTCCCCTGGAAGTCAAGCAGCAGAACTAAAGGGATAGAAAGCTTAGACATAAATTGAAAACTAAAAGCAAAGCCTGATAACTGAAAGCTCTGCCTCCCATTTAAAGACTTTAGGAACCACAAGTACCGGTAAACCTGCAGCCTGAGAGCAAAGTGCTCCGTTAGGAAAATGTGGAACTTTAAGATATTTTAAGTAAGATGGAACTTGGTTGAGAGCATGGTTTAAGTTTTAAAATTTGTTTTGAATTTTGTAGGGTGCCAACACAGAGACGTTAAAACGGGAAACAATGTGATCTTTGATTTAGACACTGGAAG
>JBBPBX010069818.1:0-18754 GCA_038048925.1 Garcialebias charrua
CAACCAGCCAACAACCTTCGATGTGGGGACCTGCAGCTCCAACGCTTGGTCTTCAACCTCCATCCAAGGGTCGCCTCCTCTGCGTCAATCGAGGGATCCCCTCTACATGCTGATTATGAAAACAATTGTTGCTGATCAATCAACAAAACTAATCGTTGTGGAATTACCGCTGTGGATTATAAGACTTTGCTTTCCAAGGGATCACAGACTTTGTTTTCCAAGAGTTAACAGACTTTGTTTTCCAAAGGATTAAAAGCTTTTCGCAATGGGATTACCTCCGAACAGTATGGAATTTCCAAAACTTTATGGGATTATAATTTTTGATTTTTCTTTTCCACTTGCTGGATTACTTCAAGATCAAAGACAGTTCAAGGTTTCCTTTCGTGTTGGACCCCATCCCCAAGGACTGGCGATGGCTTCCAAAAGGGGGGAGATGTAATGGACCTACCCAGGGTCAAATTAAGGTTTTTGAACTGTCCAGTGATGACCTTTACTGACCACTCAGTAAAGCAAGACATTTACTACAAAATCATTCATTTAGCTATAATCTGATAAATATAGTCACCAAAAGAGACTATTTCTACCTTTGATTTTATTCTAATGTAATCAAAAGAATAACTTTTGTCATTTTCATGATATATGTTATATGCTGTTATTCTTTAAATGTGAAACATCAATGTGTCATTTCTGCAAGTGAAAAGGTGTCAAAGTTCAGCTAAAATGTCAAACTGACTTACACTGAAATTGTTTTGTCGAGTTTCAGCTGGAACTCTCATCTAGCGTCTGAAAGTCTCTCACTCAGATACTTTTCCTAAACAATTTCCTTCTCTGTGCTGAATTTCACCTTGAATCCTGATAAGACAAGTGAACTCCTCTCTTTGTGCCTGCTCTTTAAGTTCTAACTGTGCGAGAACGCGCCAGAGAGTTGCTGGGAACTTGCAAGAGATGTGAACTTTCCCAAGAGCTGGACACGTGTGGTCAAGAGCTAACGACCGGCGTCTTCAGCTAAGGACTGATAACAGGCTGTTATGAGTCTACGCAGTCTTTGAATGGACAGAGAGTTTGAATGGACGGAGACCTGAAAGCTCTCTGCCTTGCAGCTGGTCAAGCTTGGTCAAGAGCCAAAGACTAACTTGTCAGCTAGAACTGATGGACGCCTCCATCCAGTTCCCCGAGCAAAAGCTCCAAAGTTCCTAATGAACTTTCTTTGAGAAACATCTCGTCTTGAAGTCGGCCAGAAGCTGCCACATGTTTCTGACGGCTGACGCGGATCCGAGGAGACGTTGGAAGTAAACGACCAGTTCAGACGTACGAGGGCCGGAAGGACTCTGTGCACCTGGGAGGCTGGTAATATCTTTATCAGACGCATCGTCAAAAGGTAAAGCTGTTTACAAACGTACCTGGGATTTAGCCGAAGTCGGATGGAAAGTGTCATCTCTGGTTACACTCGAGATAAATAACTTAATCTCTCCAACCTCTTATTCCTCCTTTTCCCTTTCCCTCTCAATCTTAAGCTGGAAACTATTTTAAGCTGAAATGCCCCTCAGACTAAATATGTTAACATCCAATATTTATGTCTGTTGTGTTGAATTTAAGTGTGCTGACGTTTTAAATTGAAAGAAAGTGAAATCATGTCAATCAAGTGTAATGGTGTTAATTTAGTTGATTTATTTTAAATAAATGATAGTGTCTTTTTGACATATCAAACTAAGTTAACGTCTTTGTCACTTAATGGCTCTGTTTATTTGTCCATCATAAAGATCACAGAAATATTGGGTAAACTGAAAAAGAAGAGAATCCGTGAAATTACTATTCAATCTGAATAAGTAAATTAAGGTAAAAAGGAGGTCAGTATTAAACTGACCCCCCATTAACCCCTTACATTTGACATGCACTTTATTGGTGGTTTTGTTTATTGGGGACTGCCCAGAAAGGCAGCCACCTATTATTATCCACCTGACAAGTGTTTCTTAACTTTACCTTACTCTTCAGTCAACTTTAATGTGGCCCGAACCGCAACATGTACCCCCACAAATGTTATATAAAAAACAACCGGCTCGGCACAGTGATGCGTGCTATTACCGGTACTTTTATTGGTGTTTCGAGTAACCCTTGCGACATAATTCGCAAAGACGCCATTTTTCTCATTCAAAACACTTGACAGAACTCTAAAATGGCCATCATGCAACAGTCCTTGTCTAAGGGTCCAGAACGCAGCAGCCCGATTTTTAACCAGTACAGGCAAAAGAGAGCACATTACACCAGTCTTGGCCTCCCTGCACTGGCTACCGGTTCATCTTCAAATCCAGTTCAAAATTCTCATGTATGTCTACAAATCACTGAACAGTCTCGCCCCCGCCTACCTCTTGGATTTGATACACCCTTATGTCCCACCACGTGCTTTGAGGTCAGAGGACCGGGTACTTTTAAGAGTTCCAGGAACTCGTCTTAAACGCAGAGGTGACCGGGCGTTCTCTGTAGCGGGCCCAAGACTCTGGAACGAGTTAATGCTGCTTGTCAGACAGGCCCCCTCCCTCTCGGTGTTCTAATCCCGTTTAAAGACCCATTTCTACTCTGTTGCTTTCAACATCAGCTGATCTGTGTTTGGTCGTTTTATTTAGGATCTGCGATGTTTTTATGTCTTTTGTTTTGTACTTCATTGTGTGTGTTGCCTGTTGTTTGTTTGTTTGCACAGCACTTTGGTCTGGCCTTGTCGCCGTTTAAAGTGCATTATAAATAAAATTGGTATGGTATGACAAGTTTCTCCAGGAACGTCCTAGTTTTTTATATATTTTTTAATTGATGTATACAACAGCCTAAAGGTAAGAAAGTTTATTTTGGCTGCTCCTTCTTCAGGGGTCACCACAGCGAGTGAAATCGCATGAAAGATTTGGCCATTTGTTTTACGCCGGATGACCGTCCTGATGCAACCTGGACTCAAACCTGCAACCTCAGGACTACAAGACACTGACCACCGAGCTACCGCAGCCCGTTGTTCATAATTTGTATCCAAACTAACTTTTTATTGTTTACAATGTTGAGAAAAAATATTTAGTTTCTTTCGGGTGTGAAACTCAAACATTCAGGATTTTGTTTGAGGTTTGATCAAGAAGGGTTAGTTTCATCATTGAGGACTAAAAAAAGGCTAAAAACCCAAGCTATCTTTAAACTGTGGCATGAAACACCACGAGGCCTCAAACGTTCATCCATGTGTTGAAGTGAAACGCTGATGGTACGGTACGAACCTCTGCCAGATCTTCAAAGCAACTGCCCACCAGCGGATGAGGACTGCCATCAGCGGTCATCTCTACAGCGTCCTCGATGAGTCCGAGGAGCTTCACCGTCAGCTCGTGGATGTCTAGGATGTTACTGAAGGTCACCTCCACGTCCTGCAGCAGCAAGAAGACAAGTGAGCTGAGAAACATCTGATGAACGCAAATGTGGCTGCAGCAGATCAGAGTTCTGGAAAACTGTCCTTCAGTATTTTCTCCCTTAATTATTTCTTCTTTCCTTTTTCTTTCCTTCTACCTACCTGTCTTCTTTTTCCTCACATCAACCTACTTCCTTCTTTATTCTTCCTTTCTTTCCTGCTTTCTTCTTTTAATTTTAACTCTACCTTCCATCCAATGTTTTACCCACTTGGAACCTGGTGTTATCTCTAGTGATCACTGTGTGAGAGGTGGGGGACACCCTGGACATGTCTCCAGTCCATCACATACAGTATAAGACATACGTAGGTAATTATTCTCACTCTCACTGGGGGACAATGTAGAGTGAACCTAACATGCATGTTCTTGATCATGTTAAAGCAGCAGTAATGTTTTTCATCCATGCAATATTCTTCTTCCGGCACTCGGCAAGGCAGGTCGCATATCTTTCTGCTCTTCCCTCCCCTAAGTTTTTCCTACTCCCTGCTTGCTTTTCGTCTCGTCTGCGACCCTTCAGCGCTCACTCGAACCAATATGGAATTAATAAATTGGGCTGTTTCTTCAATGGATAAGATTTTTTCCACGAAGCGGACCGTGCCAGGAGAAGCTGTCTGTCCCTCCGACACACACGCGGCTGGATACGTGCTGGACTCGTGGGGTCAGTGGCAGCCCATGTGTCTGACCGTCTTAAGTGTCGAAGACGTGGAGGATTTGTGGATTATTGGAATATTGGTAGCAACTGCTCTGTTTTTTGGCGTAAGCGGAGTTGTTTGTTACTGGAAACTGAGGGAGGCTTCGGCAGCTATCAGCGCGCTGTCGGCACTACCTGATCAGCAAAATTCTCTGAACCGGGCCGTGAGCTCCTCATCCCAGCTGTTGTATGAGCTCAATCGCTCGCTTGGAGCGGTGGTGGATCACCGCGGACCTGCTGTGCGTTTTGGGACTTGTTTACAGCCACCCCGGATCAATCAAGGGACAGATGGGAGTTCATAGAGCGGAGCGGAGCGGAACCACATATTACTTGGATTTTTTTCGGCCATGAAACAGCACCACAGACTTGATGGCGGCAGTGGAAAAGAACACTGTGGTCTATTGGATAACAAACAAGAATATTATCTGGCTTCTGTACATGTCCTTGAAAAGAAGGCTGTCGGAAGCCATTCTCCTGGGAGTGTGGAGCTGAAGAGACCTGCTGCCCCCCCCCCCCAGAGATTTCTGTGCAGCCTCAGATAACGCCCAGCTGCACATCTGCTGAACTTGTGTTTGTCTGAAATTACTCACAGACTCTATCTCCTTGCCTGCCGTCTCTCAATTTGTTATTGTAACTAAATGTGCTTTTTGATATGGTTTTTACTGGATCACGCGGTGTCTTGAAGACAAAATGTGATTCATCTTTTTTAATATCAATGCTGTAAAACCCCGTGTCTTTGCCTGTTTTCCTGCTTTTGACCTTCATCTGGGGACAGATGAGAGCGGCCGCGCTATAAGCATATCATGTGTTGATAAACATATCATGTGTTGATAAACATGTCATGTGTTGGTAAACGTGTCATGTGTTTTGTTAAGCAGCAGCTTTTTGCACTCATTCTCTCTCCTGGATGACTGTAACTACATATTTACGTTGTATTGGTGAAAATTGATGCAATGTTAATAAACCTTCTTGTATCTTGTATCTTGTATCTTGTAATATCTCAAAAACATTAAATTGATGTGAAGGAAACTCTGAACGTAGAGACTGAATTAACTTTTGGAGTCAACTTCATTCAAGAAGGAGGCCACAGCCAGAACGTCTTCTCAATAAAAGATGGTCCAAGTTCAGAACTTTGGTGTGAAAGGAAACGGGTGATATGCATTCAAGGAATTTTAAAAGTCTCTGATTTAGCCCAACGTGCATCCAGAGAGTTGGTGGTTTGAGCTCAGATTTTCTGACCAAATGCCAAAGTTTCTGAGCTTTTTGTCAGTTTAGATACATTTTGAAAGCAACCACTTTAATAAATGGTTTGAAAACAGATTTCTAATTATAGTTTAAGGCATACTCCAATTGCAGATTGAAAAATCTCAGCAAAATGTCCAAGGAAGTTATTTACCGGTAGATCCAAATAAGCAGACTGATGTGTTGCAGTTTCCTGCAGACAGACTCGCGTTCACAGGAAGTCTAAAACAGTTTGAAGCGTTTACCGACTGCCAAGTCTGAGAAAAAGTCCAGTCTAGTCATGCTTCTTGACATGACCATGAATATTTTCAGATTTTACCATGTTTCAACAGACATATTTGAGGTTATTTTGGTGGGGGCTGCAGATGCTGTTCCCGTCTCAACTTAATTACATGTTCTGCATTCCTCTTGGCCTCACACAAAATTATCCTCCTCACCCAAAAGATACCACCGATTACCAAAACCCAAAATATGCAAAGCCACAGCAACTCATGCAACTCAACTTCCACTCCGTTTTTCTCCTCCATAAATTTACAAACCAAGTTGGATCCCTGCAGTGACTTTGTGTAATCTATTCTCCGTTTCTTAGATGAACTTTCTAGCATTTCGTGAAGGAATGCACATTGCTCTCTATGTTCTCTGTCGGAGAATTGAACTAAAATAACTTCATGCTGAAAAGAAACAAAGCTTTAATTGTTTGATCAAGCCTTATGAAAGGTGTTATGCATGTTCTAGTAAGATAGAACAAGATTTACCTAGATGTACCATCGCTCAGTGTATGTGCTGGGAATGACTCTCCGCTACTACCACACCAAATTTTAAGTCAACATTTACAAAACTGACCTAGTTACAGCCATTTTTGTGTTTTCTAAGGGGTTGACTCCAAACATTAATAAGTTGTAGATGCTCATCTAATGATAACTTTATGAAAGTTTGATTAACATCAATCAATGAGTTCCTTAGATATTATGTTAACGCTACACAAGATCACACAGACAAGAAGTCGGGAACAGCAGGGTTCTTACTGTGATTCTACTTGACCCAAGTTCTGCCTTCGACATGAACTGTCATTCTATCCAACAGACTAACATCCAGTGACATCTCAGGTACTCCATTAGACTTGTTCAAATCTGATCACTGACCGCACTCAATTTATTCAGCTTAAATCCTTCCGTTCTCAGGCCTTGTACACACGTAGCCGGATATCAGGAAAACTGAACAGTTTATCATGCTGTGTGGCCTTTCATCCACACGTGAACTAAAAGTTCATTCAGTTGATGTAACTATAAACGAATACCGGTAATAACAAAAACTCAGACCAAAGTGGAGATTTGAGAATTCTCCTCTTTCGGGTTTGCGTGTGGACTTTTGGAACCGGAGATTTGCGCATTATGTCTGCGACAGATGGTGCTGCCGTCACATAATGCTCTGAAAAAAGCACTAAAATGTCAACATACCTGCTCTGACATGATTCCCAGTCGACATTTTCCTGCGTTTTATTAACGTTGTACTCCAACACAGTATTTAATAGTAGTTCAACCTCGCGGCCTGTCCACACAAACGAACCTCCAGGCACCATGATTCAATACTAACAGGAAGTTGTGGTTGCTTTGAAGGGTTGTGATTGGCTGATGTACGTTTCACCTTTGCACTACACTGCCTCCTATGGATTGGGCATATTCTTTACAACGCTCTGTGGTGAAAATCACCGGGTTCTTGTAGACGATCATTTTCTCTATCCGAACATGTATGGACGGCTATATTTTTTTGCGCAGATATTCGTTTTTTTTTTTTTCAAACACCAGGCTACGTGTGTACAAGGCCTCAGTCTTCCACCGTCTCCACGGGTGTGCCCCAAGGCTCTTTCCTCGGAACCCTCCTCTTCATCATTTACCTCCTTCCTCCAAGTCACATCTTCTGCAGATTTGGTGTCCATTTCCACTGTTATGCTGATGACACACAGCTCTACTTGTCAACTAAACCAGACTTCACTCATCCACCCACCATCCTCACCGACTGTCTCATTGAGCTCAATCACTGGTTTTCTAACAAGTTCCTTAAACTAAACCGTGACAAAACTGAAATCCTTTTTTTTTTTTGCCGTTTTTCGGCTCTAGTGGACCATTTTTGTTGTAGAGGATGGAAGGCGAAACAGGGCAAGAGAGGGGGAGACATTGTAGAAAGGTCGATCGGGACCGGGATGTGAACCCGCGACACCACAGCGAGGACTAGCCTCAAACATGGGCCGCGCTCTTAACCCCTGCGCCATAGCCGCGGCCCGAAACTGAAATCATTCTTGTTGGTACCAAAAACTATTTCAAAAACTATTTCAAAGTCAGAACATCTTCTCATGATGAGAAGATGTTTTGACTCTGAATCTGAATCTCATCCCCCTTAACAACTCTCTGTTATCCCCCCCCCCTCAGGTCAAGAGTCTCTGTGTCATCCTCGACACCACTCCTTCACTTCACACATCAATAACGTTACTTGGTCTGCTTATTTCCAGCTCCGAAATATTAACTGTCTCCGTCCTTCTCTCACACCCCGCTCCACAGCCATCCTTGTTCAGTCTTGTGACTTGCCGGATCGACTACTGCAACTCCCTTCTTTATGGCCTCACCGACAAATCTCTTCAGAAGCTACAGATGGTCCAGAACTCAGCTGCCCGTGGTGTGTCATAACCAGGGGCGGCCGCCACTAGAGGGCGCTAGGGGCGTCGCCCACCTGGAACCTCTACAGCTCTTCACCATTTGAAGATTTTTTTTTATTTTATAAAAATGAAATAATAAAATAAAAATATTTCGAAATGTATGCATATGTGTTTCTAGTTGTGTAGGATAAATATTTTATGAGTAACGATGAGTTATGGTTTGTTTCAAAAAACGTTTTGATTCGTGACGTACTTCCTGTTTTGGGGCGCTCTTATCTGATCCATGGACTCTAATTATAGCTGGCGCATGCGTACTGATGCCACCACCTTACAAAACAATGGGATAACATTGGGCGCAGATTTCACCGCCCTTAGGACGTCTAACGTGAGTTCTGCCTACCGATCGTGTGTTTCCGGCGTTTATTTATTTATTTAATTTTTGTTTGTTTTTTTGTCTGGAAAATTTGCCGTGTGTCAGTGACTCAAGAAGGCATGCTCAGGTAAGTTTTGAAGCCCTTTATCTAATGTCTATTTGCATTTCTGGCTGATATGCCTCTCAATTTATGGCTGTTTGTGAAAAAAAGCCTCCAGTTGACTGTTAAATCTAAACGTGGCAACTGGTTAGTTTGTTAGCTAACATGCTAATGCTAGCCTAATGCTGATTTTATATTACCATTCCTGACTGATGTCCTCTCCACTTTTTGGTGGCTCTGAGTCTGTTTGTGATAAAAGCCTTCAGCTGTTTCTAAAAGTGGCAACTGGTGAGTGAGTTTGTTTTGTTCTTTGTGGAGTTAGGTTGCCAGTGCAGGTTATTATTGTACAGTTTGGACTCTGATGGGATGGCTACATTTATTTAAATTTGCTTATAAAAATTATCAAATATTAATAATGTTATATACCTGTACTAAATAAATGTCACTGGTGGTGTTATACTCTTAACACTGTATTGATCTGGAGAATGAAAACAAAGCCCCTTGCAAGTAACTCATAGATGTTGTGGACCAGCTGGTTTTAGATGTTGTGGACCAGCTGGTTCTAGATGTTGTGGACCAGCTGGTTCTAGATGTTGTGGACCAGCTGGTTCTAGATGTTGTGGACCAGCTGGTTCTAGATGTTGTGGACCAGCTGGTTCTAGATGTTGTGGACCAGCTGGTTCTAGATGTTGTGGACCAGCTGGTTCTAGATGTTGTGGACCAGCTGGTTCTAGATGTTGTGGACCAGCTGGTTCTAGATGTTGTGGACCAGCTGGTTCTAGATGTTGTGGACCAGCTGGTTTTAGATGTTGTGGACCAGCTGGTTCTAGATGTTGTGGACCAGCTGGTTTTAGATGTTGTGGACCAGCTGGTTTTAGATGTTGTGGACCAGCTGGTTTTAGATGTTGTGGACCAGCTGGTTTTAGATGTTGTGGACCAGCTGGTTTTAGATGTTGTGGACCAGCTGGTTCTGGAAGTTGTGGACCAGCATCTATAGAAGTTGTGGACCAGCTGGTTCTGGATTTTTGAGTTTCTCCTCTATGGTTTCTGGTCTTAGAACTTTCGAAGTTCTTTAGATTTCTCAGGGTTGTGCAGGTGGTAAGAGGAGGGACAGACTCCTCCTCCTCACCTGTCTCTCCTCTTACCACCTGCACGACCGCCACCGGTGCTGTTGACAAACGGTGTCAGCAGAAATTGTGCTGCTGTTAGTTGAAGACCACGAGGAGGGAAACGTGTCAGGAGACAGAGGAGAAGAGGAAAGTGAAGAATGTAGGACTGAGGGTTGCAACTCTAAATGTGGGGACAATGACAGGCAAAGGTAGAGAGCTGGCTGACATGATGCAGAGAAGGAAGGTAGATGTTTTATGTGTCCAAGAGACCAAGTGGAAGGGCAGCAAGGCCCGCAGCATTGGAGCAGGGTTCAAACTTTTCTGGTTCCAGTTCTAATAGAAGAGTTCACAGTTTCTGGTTCCAGTTCTAATTGTATTACTAAAATAATGATAACAGAATATGATAGAAGTTGTCCAAAAATTGAAAAGTGGAAGCAGAACACTCCCATTCTCTTTTCACACTGATGCCTCAAACAAGGTGAAGATGAACCATGTTTTATTAATGATAGTTTTATACAAATGGATACACCTGATATATACAAATAAAAACATGATCAAACTTTTACTTTACTTTACTACAAACATAATTATGCATACTTCTACACATGTTTTAAAAAATTCAACAGTTTATGGCACCCCCCCATAAAATAAAATGACCAGCCGCCACTGGTCATAACGCAAACCTCCTATAATCACATCACTCCTGTCCTGCAGCAGCTCCACTGGCTCCACGTTAAATCGTGCATCGTCTTCAAAATTCTTCTTCTCACTTTCAAAGCCATCCAAAATCTTACCCCTCCTTGCCTATAGAGCCTCCTACACATCTCCATCCCATCTCACTCTCTCAGATCCTCCTCTTTGCGACACCTCCATGTACCCTCTGCCCGCCTCTCCACCATGGGGAGCAGGGCCTTCACCTGCTCTGCCCCTCACCTCTGGTACTCTACCACCAGACCTACGAAACACCACCTCTCTTTCTCTGAGCAAGACTACTCTGAAAACACATCTCTTTAGACTCGCTTATCCTTCTTAACTTTATTTTCTTTATGCATTTTATTTTTCAATTTATTCCTGTCGGTCTTGGCACAGTTTGTTTTTACACAATCTTATCTGATATGTTTCTTGCTGTAAAATGTCCTTGGGTGTCCTAAAAGGTGCTTCTTTAAAAAAAAGAAGGTTATTATTATTATATTATTATTATTCTGATGCAAACCAAACTGAAAATATTTACAAGTAAACAAATGTTACCAGCAGTGCTGACTTCCTGTTTTTGTCAATAGTGCAGGTCATTTCTGAAACAAACATCTTTAGAACAAAATTGTGCGTCTTTCCTGAGGGATATTGCACAACGTGACAAAACTCTAAAAGAGTGCAACATTTTCACGTTTATTTCAAGTTGGAGGGACTCCTCACCTGTGCCGAGAAGATTTTGGGATAAGACAGGAAGTGATTCCGCAACACTTTCACGATAAGGTCGAGCTCTCGCAGATATTGTCTTTCTTCTGCAATTTCAAGCCTAATCAGCTCGTCGTACGTGAGCTCCCCAAAGGACAAGGGCTCCTCCGTGCACTGGGACAACAAGCCGATGTCCTCCTGGTCAAACATGTCCATCAAAACCTACAATCAAACACAAGGCAGACCCAATCAGTAAAAACTAACAAAACTAAATCTTCATTTATCAAGTGTGACTGTTTGACTCTCACTTTGTCGGCGCACATGGACACCTTGATGTCCTGCTGGGTGATTTCAAAGTGACGGATGTTGCCGACATAGTTGCCTGCCAGTTTGAGGATATCTGCTGATATGTATTCGAGCACGGCCGCGATGTAGAGAGAAACGTGGTAGTCCACTTTGTAGCCCAAAACCTCCTAGTTTGAAAGAAAGATTTTTTTAAGCAAAAATTATTAATACACAGCAGCTGTAACAAAATATTATTTAGTAAACTGGTTTTAAAGAGGAAGAAAGGGCGGAGCTATGCAGAGGTTTTTACCTTCAGCATCGGGTGTATCTTGTCCACGGGGAGAAGTAACGGGTTTCTTCTTTTACGTTTCTCTATAGCTGCCATGGCGTCGTTAATAGCCCATTTATCTATAGGATGCGGAAAAGTTTTCTGCACCCTTTCCTGTAGAAAGAAGAGAGAAACGGGTTTTATTTTCATAAAAAAAATTAATGTGTTGGCATCGGAAGGTTTGAACACAGAACGATGTATTGGAAAGAGTCTACAACAGGTCATTATTGTTGTTACATTTATTTTATGATTTAAGTGAGCAAGTCGGATAGACTAAGTCGTGTAAATCTGTCATAGATCATCTATATAACAGGGTTAAAAAAATAAAATGTCAAAAGCAAAACATCACCAGGTGAACTAACATAAAAATCAAAAGCATATAGAAAGAGGTAAAATACAAAAGCATTACAAAAAAAAAAAAGAGTGCATTATTTTATAATATGATACCCCCATGACCCGAAAAGGAATACACAGGTAAATACTGTATACAGTAATGGATGGATGAGATATTTATAGTAGGATCACCCCGTGGTTGAGTTTCCTCTAAGGAACACTAGAGGGCAGTAATGTTACTGAGAGAGTACAGGAGAGCTTTATAACATTCTGACAAATAAATAAATTTATTTAGAAGGAACTTTAGGTTTTGTCAGTAAATAGGTTTTGTCAGTAAAAAAAAAAGTTAACACAAAAATAAATAAATATAAAAGGGCAAGACCAAAATAAGTGTGGCTGATTTTCCTTACAGACCTTCTGAGGGTTAAAAATATAAATAAAAGTATGCATGCATGTAAAAAGCTTCACTCACACGTGTACATGTGAATGAAACGCTTACCTCCACATCCTGCACAGAGCGGGGCTGCGCCATGCACAGCATGTTGAGCAGCTGCAGGATCAGCTCCTCAACGTACTGGAGGGCGTCCTCCTTCGCCGTCAGGTTTGGGTGGACTTGCTTCTGTACCTGAAGGTCACAAACAGACAGAAAATTAGATTCAGTGCTAAATGCAGATGAGTGCAGATGTCTTTATGCAATATGACTAAGAAAAAATAAAACAGTCATTAAAAGTTGGGGCAACAAGCGACCCGTGGTGTAAAGGTAAAATCTGAATCAAATCATGTTGGTGTCTTTCAATGCTCTGACGACAAATGTTGAAAATAATTTCCTAACAGAGCATTTCACAAGTACACAACTAGCTGCAGACACCCCTCACACACAGTCGCGCACGTGGCAGAGTGAAGACGGGTTCACAAACACGGAGGAGTTTGTCTTGGATCCTGACAAATGCTCACGCCAGTCTCTCTCGTGCTTTGGTTTGATTTCATCAGCCAACTAAATGTCAATAAAGTCAAAGAGCGATCATGTACAGACGAATGCACGTGACCAAACATCTTTCATGTCAGAGCTTTAGACCAAGATCATTTCCTGAGCAGACCGTTTTCTGGAGTTGTAGCCGTTTTGGTCAAACCTCAGAAATGACGTTACGTGTGCAAACTTGATGAAGTGTGTAAGTGCTCAGATATTGTGTTGAGGGTGACTTTAAACTACGGTACTACCACACCAAATTTAGTTCAAAGTCTGTGAAACTGACAGTGAAACATCCATTTTTGTGTCTATTTCTATTTCTGGGTTCATTAATAGGCCATCTTGAATTGGACCAACTCCTAAAATGAATCAGTTTTCAAGCTACATCCGTCGATTCCTCTGGCGGACATCTGTCCAGGGATTTATGAGACGGGGTGACGCCAATGGTTAACGCCAACGGTTAACGCCAAGGTTTGAAACAAACACGTCCTGCAGTGCGTTTCCCTCAAAGTGTGCTTTGAGGACAATGCTGAGCTGCTGCAACACCATATGTGAGCTCAGCGTGTAAAACTGGTTGTTACAGCCATTTTTGAGCTTTCGCGAGTAAGCCGAGGTAGCTAGCCATCTTGAATCAGGTTGAATTCAAATGTTAAACAGTTGTAAATATATCAAATGCTTCCAAAAGTATTAAGATCTGCTCAGTGATTTAGAAGATAACTTTTTAACAGATAAAGAAAACAGTTACCGGTAATAACTAAAATCTGAACACAGATTTTGCAGAGTTGGTGCTCAGAGTCTAAGTTGGGGATCAGTGTTGGCCACACTAAATTTTAGTTAAATATATATAAAATTGATAGAGAAGCACAGATCTGATACCAATATCAGTATCGCTCCCGATATCAAAAAACTTCTGAATCGGATTTCGGTGACAATGTGACTGATCCATGACTGGGCAGATCTATTCACTCTAACTCTAGGCTTTGTGCTGAGTGACATCACGCGCTAGTGAACTCGCAGCATAGATTGTTACTAAACATCATATCGCATGTACCAGAAGTGAAATGAGTGGATTGGTGCATCCTTATACATTTTTTTTCTTCTGTTTTTTATTAGTAGCCATGTTGGTCAAACCTTGAAACAGTATGCAGTTTAACACATGATCTGACAGATGCTCCACAACGTGTTGCACTCAAACTACATGTTAGGAACAATGCTCAGCTACTGCAGCTCCAAATTTTAGCTCAATTTCTGTAAAAGCCATTTCTTTGTTGTCTAAAGTGAGTTAGTTGTGGTGGCCATCTTTAATTAGACACAGTTTCAGGTGTAAATGTACATCCAGTTCAAATGTGTTCAATGGTTCATGAGATATTTTGCTAAAAATGTAGACGAAAACATGCTCAGATAATCAGAGAAAATGAAAAATGCCTTTTCAGGAAAAGTGTAAGATTTAGATTTATTAACTACATCGAGACAGAAGAAATCTGACTCGCAGCTTGGCTTTGTTTACGTTTCTGTACATCATTTCAGTTTTAATCTGCACTCCACACCCAGGAGTCATCAAAAAGCCACAAGTTTAATGTCAACTGGGGAAAAAATAGATATCAAAGGAGAAGTAGGTGATGAGATTCTTTAGTCCCTAAAAAGTCACTTGACCAAATTCCACAGGACACCGGGAGCTGTGAGTCACCACTGTGAAACTACGGGGTTTTCCCTGAGCCTCATTCACAGAATAGTTGGCCCATTTCTCAGAGGCCACGTCCGAACAGTGTGGTCCATCTCCAACAATGTCAGGATGAGAGACAAAGGAAAAATAATACACAGAACCCAAAAAGAAACAAAAAATGAAAGTGAATTCAAAACATGACACACACAAAACTGTGACAGCTGAAAGAGCACCAAGATGCTCAAGAATTTGTTTAATCTTAATGTTGATGCTGAATTCTTATCCCCTTAAGGCAAAGTACACATATACAGTATCTGTGATAACTGTCCCATTGTGCGCCGATATAAGCGCTTTTAATATTCACCCCTAAAATGCTGGAATGAGCCGTAATTGTTCATTGTATTGAGCAGAGAGCGAATGAAGACTACTTTCAAGTTGTGGCCTTAATTTTCACTTTCAGCACAGCTGAAGCAGCGAGCAATAATGTGTAGTGTATTTTGCTGAACAGAGCATGGTACCGTATTTTCCGCCTGATAGGTCGCACCGTTATATAGGTCGCACCGTTATATAGATCGCTTTGTCCAATTACTGGCAATAAATTGGAAAAATCCATAAACGGGTCGTACTTTTATTTAGATCGCACCTACGTCACCGCTGAGACAACCCGGAAAGGTGGTCCGAGTGTTTAGCTCTGCTGCAAATGTCTGCCACAGGAGTGATCGCGCACGGAAGGACTTTACAAGATTAACACGGTAAACACAATTATTTGTTTGCTGAAGATTATAGCCAAGATGTGTCTTAGCTGAACTTTTCCTTAATAAATGAATGCAATTTTCAAATCGGCTGGATTAAAAAAAGTAGTTTTGCCACGTGCGCGGGTGGGACGGCTTTATTTCTTTAAAATTTAGCTACGGTAAATAAATGCTTAAAAATATATATTTCTTAGCTGACATTATAGTACAAGAGTTCCTGAGCTTAACCGTTCCTTAATAAATTCACGAAATGGTCAAGTCTGCTGGATTTAAATTGTTTCGCTTTGACGTCTTCCAAACGGTCGCGTGCACTACGAAAATAAATTATAAATAAATCGAATTTTAGCTCAAATGTCTCATACAGGTCACAGTTTATAAATGAACACCAAGTAATTACATTCTGTAGGCTTCAAGAAAATCCGCGGTGTGGTTTATGAGTTATTAGACAAATAGTAGCAGGAAAATAACCCCAAGCTAACGCGACAGGTTTACGTCTATAAAACATCGAATTTTATCTCAAATGTCTCATACAGGTCAGAGTTTGTAAATGACCACCAAGTAATTACGTTCTGGGTTTCAAGAAAATCTGCGGTGTGGTTTATGAGTTATTTAGACAAATAGTAGCAGGAAAATAACCCGATGCTAACGCAACACGTTTACATCCATAAAACATCGATTTTTTTAAAAATGTCAAACATCTCATAAAGCTATCCATCCATCCATCCATCAATCCATTATCTTTTACCCGCTTCTTCCATTTTGGGTCACGGGGGTCGCCGGTGCCCATGTCCAGCAATTACAGTGCGAGGGGCAGGGTACACCCTGGATGGGTCGCAAGTCCATCACAGGGCCACATAGAGACAAACAAGACAAACAACAGTCACTCTCTCACTCACACCTAGGGACAATTTAGAGTCACCAATCAGCCTAACGTGCACGTTTTTGGTCTGTGGGAGGAAACCGGAGTACCCGGAGGAAACCCATGCATGCACAGAGAGAACATGCGAACTCCACCCAGAAAGGGCCCCGGACCAGGATTTGAACCAGCAACCTTTTCGCTGAGAGGCAGCAGCTCTACCAGTTGCGCCACCGTGCTGCCCCCTCATAAAGCTAGTCAGTTGTAAATGTCCATACAGTGATTACTTTCTGTAAGTTTGATAAAAATCTGTCCTGTGGTTCTTGACTTATCTTGCTAACAAACACAGCTAACAGTAGTTACCTCCAGAGCAGGAGGCCGGGCAGCGACAGTCAGTCCGACCAGAGGAGGCTGCCTTCGGACACATGAGGTGGGAACGGTCGGTGTACTCTAGCGGACAAAAGTGGTACTGCACCATTTTTTGCCAAAATGAAAAACTGTCATATCTGAGCCAAAAATTAGTCTAAAAATATGTGAAAAAATCCATATACAGGTCTCACCTCTCTAAAGGTCGCAGGGCATGCAAATTAGGCAAAAAAACTGCGACCTATAGTCCGGAAAATACAGTAAATTTATTTTAACTGATCTGTAAAACAAATCCACAATAAATTATCTTCAATCCTCCAACCTGCTTGTCATTAGCTACGTGCCTCTCAAGTTAACAAGTGTTAAGAGTTATCCTATTATCATACTGAGACCCCCGGTCTTGTTTGTACAAAGTTGGACTAGTTTCTGGCCTGGTTCTGTACAGATGGGCCCGCTCTGCTCTGAGTGAGCTTCCCAGAGTCAACAGCCGATAAAGAGTCATTTTTTATTTTGCTGGCTTCCACCACATGGATAGATTTGCACTTTCACCCAGTTTTTCATCATCAGAAACCGATAAGATCGATGAGGTCACACACAGTCACCCCAGTGACACACCGATAGGCTGTGAGTGTGCTCCCAGAAAGTGAAGGTGGAGCCAAGGAACAATATAACCTGGGGCGTTCTGTGAAACGGGGCTTCCGCTTCCGGGTTAAGACGAGTTGGACGGATGCCTCAGTGCTGAAACTAACTTTCTCCTGCCAGATGAACAATAAATTGGTAAACAAAAATTATATATCTTGATTTATTTGAGTTAGAGCGAGTTTCCTCTCCATCTGGGAATAAAAGAACCAGACACCGGAAGTAGAGAGTTGGACCAGTTTCAGGGACGGAGCCGGTCCAGATTCTCACACAAGCAAGCTAACGTTTTTAGGGAACCTAGCATAGGCTATCGCCTTTTAAAACTTTATCCAGAACAACAAATCGAACGTAGAGATATCAGTGTTAGTAACGTTATCTTTGTTGTCCTCAATGAAATGCACTGTTTGTCTGAAATCTTTACTTCTCTGTAAAGAAAAATAAACTGTTGTGGTCAACACTAATTAGTTTCACTATACGTGACTGACTGTTTAAACAATGAACAGAGAAGGGCTTTTGTTTAATTTATATTTCTGTAACACACTTGATAATTTTACGATGAATAGTGGAGGATAGAAAACATGAACGCACGTTAGGAAGACTGGTTTTATGACCAGTGCTCCACTTGTAAACCTGATGTGAGACTACGTATAGCGTAGAACTGATTAGCTTAGCTTCAGGACTGCCAGCTGCACTTTTCTTAGATTCTTGGGGGTGGAAAAAGCTCAAAAAATTTCAGCCATTATATCGGTTATCGGCATTGGCCTTCCCCTCCCAGTATCGGCAATAGCCAAAATTTCTATATCAGTCAGGCTCTAATAATTACCTTCCTTCAGAGGAAATGAGTTTGATGTTCTAAATAGTTCTTGGTAGTCCTAACCATTTCATTCCATTTTTCATTAACATAAGTTAAAGGAAACTCTCTCAACAGCACAGGTAAACTGCTCCGAGTATTAGCCATATTGATTTTGAACATAGCAGCTAGCTTCACGTAGCTGCACACACTGCGGTAAACTATGTGACATGTAAGACAACAGCATGATGGTGGGGCTTGCCCTGCCAGAACCCATAGAAAATAAAAGGACGTGAATGTTGGGAACAAAAAGTTTTATTCAGTGGGAAATGTAACCTAGAGTTTGTTTAAGATGGTGTAGTGGCAGAGCTTTTGACTTGGGACCCGAAAGACGCGGGTTCGCGCCCTGGCCACTACACACCTTGGGGTGTCTATTGCCACTTTTCCACCGCTCGGCTCGGCTCGGGTCGGATCGGCTCAGTTCGGGTCGGGTCACATCTATGTTCTGTTTCCACAGCTTTTTTGTACCCCTTCTGTGGGCGGGGTCCAGAATCCTACTCGTCTTACCACATGGTGGCAGTAATGTTCCCTCAAGCTATTTACTACAGTACTAGCCACCACTAGAAGAAGAACACAATAAAGGCTTTGACAGAATGTTGTGAAAGAGATGTCATGCTATAATGAGTACCTCATGAGCTGTAATCTTTAAACCCAATTCATAATCCTACCTTGTTGCCTTCTTTAAACCCATGTATTTTCCAATTTAGTATTTTTACAATAAAGATGT
>JBBPBX010069821.1:0-18753 GCA_038048925.1 Garcialebias charrua
CTCAGTCCGAGGGGGTGTCCAACGAGTTCAACCCTCAACTCATTAACTTTGGTGGGTCACCTATCCCAGAGCCTTGGAAAGCTAGGCTGAGAAAAAAATTAGCAGATAGAGCCAGTGTGTTCTCTTTGCATGAATGGGATGTGGGGCTTGCTAAAGGGGTAGAGCATCATATTAGGTTGTCTGACGCTCGACCCTTTAGAGAACGGTCACGTAGACTGGCGCCTGCTGACATTGAGGATGTTCGAAAACATCTGCAGGACCTTCTGAGAGAGGGTATTATAAAGGAGTCACGCAGTCCATATGCGTCTCCAATAGTTGTGGCCCGAAAGAAAAACGGCAATGTCAGAATGTGCATTGACTATAGAACCTTGAATAGTCGTACCGTGCCCGATCAGTACACTACCCCTCGCATCGATGATGCGCTCGATTCCTTGACAGGGAGCCAGTGGTTTTCGGTACTTGACTTAAGGTCGGGTTATTACCAGGTCGCCATGGCAGAGGCAGATAAAGAAAAAACAGCTTTCATCTGCCCCCTGGGGTTCTATCAGTTTGAAAGGATGCCACAGGGAGTCACCGGGGCTCCTGCAACTTTCCAGAGGCTGATGGAGCGGGCTGTGGGGGATATGAATCTGCTTAAGGTATTGGTCTACCTGGATGATTTGATAGTTTTTGGGAGGACTCTGGAGGAGCACGAGGAACGGCTTCTACAGGTTCTAGACAGGCTTAGAGAGGTTGGGCTGAAGCTGTCCTTGGACAAGTGCCAGTTCTGCCAACCAAAAGTGAAGTATGTGGGACACATAGTATCGGCGGAGGGTGTAGCCACCGATCCTGAGAAAGTAAAGGCCGTAGCTAATTGGCCGCGGCCTACTGACCTGAAGTCCCTGAGGTCTTTCCTCGGGTTCTGTGGGTACTACCGCCGATTTGTCGCAAACTACTCCAGAATCATCAGACCCCTTACAGATCTCACAAAAGGGTATGGCCCAACTCAGAAGGGGAAGGGTAGGTCGAGAGAGGAGGCAAAAGGCTTCTTCAAAGAGGGCGAGCCATTTGGAGAACGGTGGAGCCATGCATGTACTGATGCTTTTCATCGCATCATAGGTTGCCTCACCAGCGCTCCTGTTCTCGCCTTCGCAGACCCTAACAAGCCGTATATATTGCATACGGACGCCAGCTTGAAGGGGCTGGGTGCAATATTATATCAAGAACACCCAGAGGGGCTCCGACCAGTGGCATTCGCAAGCCGTAGGGTAAGCGCTGCTGAGCAGCGTTATCCTGTGCACCAGCTAGAGTTTCTGGCTCTTAAATGGGCGATTGTGGACAAATTCCACGATTACTTGTATGGGGCCAAATTCACAGTGAGGACAGATAACAATCCCCTGACCTATGTGCTGACCACAGCAAAACTTAACGCCACAGGGCATCGTTGGCTAGCTGCATTAGCAACTTATGATTTTGACATCCAGTACCGGCCAGGCAGGACAAACACCGACGCAGATGTGTTGTCGAGGACCTTTGGGGCTGAAGGGGCGGGATGGGAGCATATATCTCCCATGGGTGTACGTTCCATCTGCATGGTTACAGTGGTCACCAAGCAGCCGGAAATGCCACCTAGGTATGTAGATCAGTTGGGTGCCTCTTCTCAGTGTATTCCTGACGTGTTCGCTTTCCCTACTCACCTGGATTTGGGTTCTTTAAAACAGTTATCTAGGGCTGAGATAGAGGGGGAACAGAGGAGGGATGAGGTCATTGGTAGGGTAAGGACAGCTGTACACCAAGGGTCGTGGACGGACGACAAAGAAGTGAGCCCAGAGTTCAGGCTGTTCAAGAGGGAAAAAGACCGCCTTGTAATGGTGGATGGTCTGCTACATAGGAGGACACAGAGACAATCAGGGGAACATGGGACGCAGTTAGTCCTCCCAGCTGAGTTAAGAGAGACAGTTCTACGATCCCTTCATGATGACATGGGTCACCTAGGAGTGGAGCGACTGACAGATCTACTGAAGAAGCGCTTCTATTGGCCCAGGATGGCTTCGGACGCGGAGATGTACATCAAAGATTGTGGAGAATGCACTCTCAGGAAAACTCCAAGTAAGAGGATGGCTCCTTTGCACCAGATCACGAGCCGGGGGCCTATGGATTTGGTGTGCATCGACTTCCTCTCCATGGAGCCAGACTCTCGAGGAATCAGTAATGTGCTGGTCATTACTGATCATTTTACTCGTTATGCACAGGCCGTTCCTACACGGAACCAAAAGGCACTCACTGTCGCAAAAGCCTTGGTAGAGACTTATTTCGTGCACTATGGTCTGCCGGCCAGGATACATTCCGACCAAGGGAGAGATTTCGAAAGTCAACTGATTCGGGAACTGTTGAGGATGTTGGGGGTGCGGAAATCTCGGACCACTCCTTATCATCCACAAGGGGACCCCCAACCTGAAAGATTCAATCGGACATTGTTATCCATGTTGGCTACCTTGGGTAGTGAAAAGAAGGGGTCCTGGAGTCGTCATGTCCCGTATGTCGTCCATGCCTACAACAGTACTAGGTGTGATGCCACGGGATACTCACCTTATTTGCTGATGTTTGGACGGGAAGCTAGGTTGCCTGTTGACCTGTGTTTCGGCACATCGCCAGATGAGACGGGAGAAAACAACTATTCCCAATACGTCGACAGCCTAAAGAAAGATCTGCAGAATGCTTATGACCTTGCCGGCAAGACTGCTGATAAAGCACATGAAAGGAATAAGAGAGCTTATGACCAACAAGTGTGCTTCCAGGCGATTGACCTTGGTGACAGGGTTCTTCTAAAAAACTTGGGACTGAAAGGGAAGAGAAAGCTAGAGAACCGGTGGAGTCCAAACCCTTATGTTGTGGTGGGAAAGTTGCCGGACCTCCCAGTCTACCGAGTGAAGCCAGAGAGAGGAAGTGGGGGTGTAAAAACTATACACCGCAATCACATTCTCCCTATCAGAAACTCTATGAGGTTGCCACAGGACCAAGAGCAAGAGAGAACACCTGCAAAGCCAAGAACACGACTACAAGTAAAAGACACAAAGCGTCAATACAGTGGCGTAGCACCTACCATGGATCTGGACTTTTCTGATTCATGTTCTGAGTGGGAGTATGAAGCTGTTCGGGAATATTATGGTGAAGGTCAACCAAAGGACTTACCCACCCTGGGTGGTGTAGAACCCGAAGACGGGTCTAAGGAGGCTGATGAGAGAACGGATCAAGACCCATCTGCAGAGGTCATACCTTTCTCTGAGGACGAGAGTGCAAAGCAAACAGAGACTGATACTGAAGAGGAGACAGAGCTCTTAGCTGGAGAGAACCAAGATGGGAACCTCGATGGTGCCCCCACTGCCCCATTGACTGTCTCTCTGGACTCTGACTCCGACCCAGGTTTAGAAGATGATGAGGTATCCTGTAGTGAGTCTAACCCCCAGCTCAGATCTCTTAAAAAGACGTCTGTAAACCTTAGAACTAGGCCTAGATCAGAGAGACAACGTAAACCAGTTATTCGTCTGACTTATGATGAGCCAGGGAAATCTAGGGACCAGCCTATTACCATCGTGCATAAAGGGGTCATTATTAAGTTAGGGTGTAGGTCTTAGCCTTATAGACCCTAAACTGTAGGTGTAGATGTCTCATGAGGACATGCAGACAGTTAGGAGGGGGAGGGTGTAACCC
Source organism: Garcialebias charrua (assembly GCA_038048925.1). Lineage (NCBI taxonomy): Eukaryota > Metazoa > Chordata > Actinopteri > Cyprinodontiformes > Rivulidae > Garcialebias > Garcialebias charrua. The sequence goes on from JBBPBX010069821.1 coordinate 3,691, forward strand.
TGTGGTTTGAGTTCATATTTATTTTATTTATTAGTGAATGAATGGATAAGCAAATGGTGTTTAATGTTTGTTTTATGGAACATGTAAACATACTGTGTTTGGAGTTTAATGTATTTTTAATACTGTTTGTTTTTAATAACTGTTTGTAAAAGTAGTTTAGGATTTTATTTTGAAGGTGTGGGAGGGGCTTGTGCCAGAGGTGGAGGAGAACGTGAGAGGATAAAAAAGGAGGAGCGTAAAGGTGGACATTATTGGTTTCCCATCGAAAGTGAATGGACTGTCGTTGTGGAGACACTTGGCTGAACTGTTGTCCGTGCCGTTGAAGGGGGGAGAGAAGGACTCCGGCCGATCTGTGGAGGTTGGAGCTGCGTGGGTGGACAACCCCGCAGAGAACTTTCCGTGACGCCGCTAGTGGAGTGGCTACCGTAGGACTCACCAACGGCTTTGTCGGACGGTTGGCGGTTGGCCAGCAGAGAACAGTTCGTGACGCCACTAGCTCAGTGGCTATCGCTGCGGGACTTGTCGGACGGTTGGCGGTTGGCCAGCAGAGAACAGTTTGTGACGCCACTAGCTCAGTGGCTATCGCTGCGGGACTTGTTGGACGGTTGGCGGCTTGCCAGCAGAGACAGCCGCCGAGGACCGGGTGAGCAACCCCGCAGAGAACTGTCCGTTACTCCGCCAGTTGAGGGGTTATAGTGACTCATCAACGGTTGGCGGCTTGCCAGCAGAGAGAGAGAGAGACACGAGGACGAGGGCACGGATTTTCTTCAACCCTGCTGAGGACATCGGACTGAAGCAGACGGCGAGACTGACCTCCAGGAGACGGAGGTTTTCAGGTGATCGGGGACATGGTTGAAGGGGAATGTTAGCGCAAGTGCACCAACATCAGGCCTGCAACGACCCGAACTATATTTTTTAGTTAGTAGCCGGCATTAAGTTTCCTTTCTTTATTTAAAAGGGGTTAAAAAGTATCATTTCATATAACTGTAAAATAAAAAGAGTGGTCTGTTGTTTATTTAAATTGTTTATTAAACTGTTCATTTGTTTAAAGCATATGTTTATTCTTCTGTGTTATACTCGTTGTTTAAGGGATATAAATTCAAAGTTTACAGGTAGAGATACCAACTGATATTAAATAACTCAGGTTAGCCACCCTCATTAATGCCAAAGACGCTAGGGGGCGCTACATATATATATATATATATATATATATATATATATATATATATATATATATATATATATATATATATAGAAATATATAAATAGCGGATTAGATTAGCTTCCCCTAATTTTCACAAGACATTTGTGCTTTTGAAATTGTGGACCTAAAAAAATTAATAAGCGTTTTAGAAATTGTGGAACTAATTTTTTAATTAGCGGTGCCCTGCTTTGCTAATTACACAACCACAACGGGACTTTTTTTTGACTTTTTAAACTTACCGGATCGAGCCTCCATGATTTGGAACCAAACTCCGGTAAGAAACGTGACATTTTTACAGTTGCTGCTGACAGGCTGCTGTTCTCTCCAGTGTAGATCACCCCAAACATAAAAAAAAAGTTTTAATCTCATCAAAGACCGTCAGAGGTGCAGTTAACACAACAACTGAACCCGGAAAACGAGCTAGAGACCCCTCCCTCTGCCACCCCCTAGTGCGCGTCATCAGACGGTCTTCAGTGGCCAGTGGGACCGTGACAAGCGGCCAAAAGGGGACGGCAGGGGCGTTTCGAGTTGTGCAGTGGGGACCAGGCATTAAGGCTGAGTTAGACTTTCGCTTTGGTCCGCAGGCTGGAGCGCGCGCGCCGCGCATGCACTCAAGCCGTGCGGCAAAATGCGTTTACAGTGTCGCCTCTGTGTTTATAGTTGTCGCACGGCGGCGCATGGCAAAGTGCTGTTCTTTTACGGACCAGCAGGAGGCAGTACCCTCTAAAACCTGTGCATATGTTGCAAGAAAAGTGTAGAAGAAGAAATCTACCGTAGAAGAAGAACTGTTTGAAATCACACAACAAAAACAAATAGCTTTCCGCTCGCGTGCTGAACTGTTGTCTTTATTTGCGGCTTTAATGCATGGAGTCAGCGGAGGAGAAAGCGATCACGTGACTTTTGGCGAAAAAACAAAAGAAAAGTCCGACTCCAGATCAGGAATGAAGGAGAATTTATACATTTTGTGTCACAAAACATTCCTCCATGAGTCGCGACTCCGTCTCCACGACCACAGCGGCGCAAACAGCTGCAGGCTCCGGCGTGAAGAGGGTGAAGGCTGTCGGTGGGGACCTGTCAATCAAATCGTAGCGCCCACCGCGCGCGCAGAGGCTTGCGGAGTTTCAAAAATTCAGAGGTGCACGACACGCGCTAATCCCACGCGCGGGGCCAACGCGCAGGGGCGGGGACTGTGAAATTGCGTCACTTTTGGAGCGCGCACCCTCGCGTGCTGCGCGACGCGTCGAGTATGAATCTAGCTTTATGCTCCCTAGAGGCTGGTCCAAACCCTATGTGTTAATTTGTCTGTCCAACAGATCTCACTTGTAAATGAGTCTTCGAGGCTCAATGTGACTTATCTGTTTAAATAAAGGATGAATGAAAGATAATAACTGCTAAAAGCAAAGAAACAGACCTTATGGATTAACCCCCACAAGCAGCATCGTCATTTGGAGGCTTTTTCAAAAGTGTACCATCATGTATCCTGTCATCCATCTCACCTAACTGTTACATCAACATTGATGAGAGCCATAGCTCATCATCAATCGCAAACATTTGTTTCTGACAGAGCATCCCAGCTAAGGAATTACATTTGGTGACATATTTATGGGATTTCATACTTTCCTACGAAGCCGTATATTCTTCTCTTTTAGAAAAGTTAAACTAATAAGTTAATGTGTGGAAATGTTTGATGAGGGATGGGCCCAAGACTTTAAAGTGTTTAAGTCTTTCACCCCTTCCTCCCTGAGACATTTTAATATGTTACACATTAACAGTACAGATGTCATCAGAGGTGACAGACCAACATGAGCATGGCACAGGCGTGTAATTGTGCTGTCGCTTGACTCTGTGGTTTGTTTTCCAAGCTTGGAGATTGAATTTGATAAGTCAAACTGCTAAATATAAAGTTGAGGAATCATTAAAACCATGCAAATTTTCTCCTCCAATCCCTTTACGCTAATCTGCACCATGGCCAATGAAACTATTCATTAGAAAATCATCAGCTTTGCAACATTCTAGGATTTTTTTTTTCTTTAAAGGCGCTTGTGTGTATGTGCGCGCATGTGTGTATGTTAGTGTATAAGAGCTTTAACATGTTAATGAGTGTGCAGGTATGCACTGATTTGGCATAATTTAAAATACTCTTATGCAAATTACCATATTATTGTTTTTAGCTGTAACTGACACCCTTGTGACTAATCCAGAGGGGACATATCAAATAATGTTCCTGATTCTTGTACAAATATGTAACCTATCACAAAAAAAAAAACTGTCATGTTTTGACATTTTGCCTGTTTTTGTCAGAGACTTAAGGCCCCATACATACTCGGGCATACTTCACTCTGCAGAGGTCTATGCGAACTCGAGATGGACTCAACACAGACTTGAATGGTAAATGGTAAATGGAGCTTATTTATATAGCGCTTTCCAGCCCCCTATGAGGGGCCCCAAAGCACTTTACAATACCAACCATTCACCCATTCATACACACATTCATACACCGGTAGCGGCAGACCGCCATGCAAGGCGCTTTCCGGTCCTACCGGGAGCAACTCGGAGTTAAGTGTCTTGCCCAAGGACACAACGACACATGGTGTGGGTAACCGGCATACGAACCGCCAACCTTCCGATCGGGGGACGACTGCCATTACCACTACGCCACGGCCGCCCCTCCTTGAAGCGGACATCTGCTGGCCATGTCCATGCAAAGATCAATTTTTATGACCGTGTACGTGTACTTGGTGTTGCACATGACAGAGTGTTTTGTATGCGACACCAATGAATTAAACTCACCTTCTTCATCCCTGGTCTGGTTTAATGCTCTTTTCTTTAGTTTGTTTGTTTGTTTGTTTGTTTTTTGCCAGGAGGCAAGCAACATATTTCTCCTCAATAGAGCTGCATTTGGGTCCAAAAAATCCAACCCGGCGCAGCCCCAGCCCGTAGCCATAATTTCCGAACCCCACCCCACCCAATGAATTAACAATTACAGGTCCGAACCCCCCAAAAATAAAATAGTTAACCTTTACTGTTTATTTATTAACGGTCTGTGGACGCATGCGGTTGAGTAAAGGGGGCAGAATATCGGAACGGTTTCTGCCTGTATTCAGACACCGACCATGCTCTGACATGTCGGATATTTTGTGATCTCACCTGTTTGGGTCGTCTGCCGCGCACGTCCGCTGAGGGTAGCAGCTGAATGAACGTCCATTTGGGCTAATGGATTGCTAACAGTAGTTCATCTGCAACTTAACTGAACTTTTTACCCCTTAAGGCCGGTCAGTGTACGGTCAAATGGCTGTGTGCGGCTGGTGACTCAATGGCAAGCCATGTTGTCATATAATAGGATCGTCCACTGACGCAATCAAAAGCCTGACACCGACCTGGCCCGCACATTAAGCACATTATTATGGCTCGGCCCGGTCCGAAACCGGGTCAGGTGGAACCGGCTCCTGGTAAATACCCCCTTGCCTGCAGAGCTGGGCTGCAGCCCATCAGGGTGTAGGTTGAGTATGAAATCTCAATCATCTGTGGACAGTGCGCACGGAGTCCACGTTGCTCACAGAGTACATACAGTACGCCCTAGTGTGTGGGAGCCTTTACTTTAAATCACATATAGATATAGTTAGAATATTTGACACTTCAGTGCATGGTTTTAAATGTATTATTAATATTTAAAGGAAGAATATTATAACAATAATAATAATAATAATAATCATTTTATTTAAAAGCGTCTTTCAGGACACCCAAGGACACTTAACAAACCAACACAGTGTAATACAGATCAAACATTATCAGCGACAAATTGGTAATCATAGCAGAACAATAACATGCAAAATGCATATTACAGTAAAAGTCTAAGATATATGTTTCTGAATCTCTGAGCTTTACATTTAAATAGCTCATATCTTAGGATATTTGTATTTTAATGTACGGATGTCACAGCACGGTGGCACAATTGGTAGAGCTGCTGCCTCTCGGCGAGCCGGTCCCTGGTTCAAATCCCGGTCTGGGGCCTTTCTGGGTGGAGTTTGCATGTTCTCTCCGTGCCTGCGTGGGTTTTCTCCAGGTAGACTGGTTTCCTCTCACAGACCAAAAACATGCATGTTAGGCTGATTGGTAACTGTAAATTGTCCCTAGGTGTGAGTGAGAGAGTGAATGATTGTTTGTCTCGTTTGTCTCTATGTGGCCCTGTGATGGACTTGCGACCCGTCCAGGGTGTACCCCGCCCCTCGCACAGTAATTGATGGACATGGGCACCAGTGACCCCTGTGACCCAAAATGGAAGACGCTGGTGAAAGATAAAGGATGGATGGATGGATGTCCTCAGTAGTTTATGCTTTAAGCTCCTTTTCACCTGCTTCTCATCCATAGTCAGCCTACATACAGGTACTTCTGCTCACTGATGCTTCTTGGTGTTGCTCAGTCCTTGTCCGATAACCTCCACAGATCGTGGGACGTTGCCTGTTTGTTGTTTGTCTTTGTGACATATTCTTAAACGTTTTGTTTGATTCTGAGTGTATCTTACAGCCCTAGTTTTGGATCTTCTCTTCACTGTCCTTCATTTGTGACATTTTGATATTTGTGCAAGTTATTCACTACCCAGCAACAGCAGAGTTTTTATTTATTTTTTACAACAAAGTGTTTGTGGTTGGGCCATAATAACACTAACTACTTTAAATAAAGGACGTAAAAGACTATGAAACAAATGGAATTTGATTTAAACTACGAGAGTTTATATTGGTTTGAGTTTCTGACATGCTTTGCCATTCTGAGCCCTTTACAAACCAATTTAACTGGCTGGTGTAAATATCTGAGAGGTCACTAAATGTTTGTCTCTTTTGTACTTTTACCCCGTGACGCACGGTTGGCCCAGATTATAAAACAGTGAGCATTTTGCAGCCGTTTCACTACGTTGAATCAGCATTTGGTCAGTCCATGAGAAGGATCACTGACTGGTTACCAGCATAATAAATTAACTCTGTACCTGCGGTATTGTTTTCATGCATGAAGTACTTTGTAGCTGCCTAATATAAGCCAACATGGACAAAGATAATTTGTAGTTTGTTTAAAATCATAACTTGATGTGTTGAGTTCCAACAAAAGAGAACCTAAACTAGAACTTTATTGCTAATTGTTAATGTATTAAATTGTGCTTTTAAATATTTCTACAATCTACACAACAAAAGCAAGTTCTCTTGAATGAGCCTACAATTGACAGTGTTTGTAGCAGAGGGCTACTTCTGTTGAAAACTTTTTTTTTGTCTGGGCAGTGTCAGGTTAGGGCAGAGGTGTCCAAAATGGGGCCTGCGGGCCAAAGTTGGCCCACCAAGCCTTTTGAGTTGGCCTGCCAAGCAGTCCTCATTACTACAGGTACATGTACTGTATTTTTCGCCGTACACGTCGCATCAGTCCAATTATGTCCAATAAAGTGGAAAAATCCATGAACATGTCACACAGCCGTATACGTCGCATCTATTATGCGTCACCGCTGACGCATCGTGTATGTTACGCGTCACCGCTGACAACCCGGAAATGTGGGCTGGTGTTTTGCCAAAAATGGATTGGCTGTCAAATGGCCACAGGAGCGTGCACTAAGGACTTTAATAAGATTAAAACTTAAAAACAATTATTTGTTTGCTAAAAATTATAGCAAAGATGTGTCTGAGCTGAACTTTTCCTTAATAAATGCAATGGTCAAATCTGCTGGATTTAAATAGTTTCGCTTTGTCTGCACTTCCAAACGTGCGCGCGCAGCGAAATGAAACCGTGCATTTCTTTAAAATTTATCAAGATAAACACCTTAAAAAATATATTTGTTTGTTGAAAATTATAGCAAAGGTGTATGAGCTGAACTTTTCCTTAATAAATGCACTTTGACGGTTAAAACATGGCAAAATGAAGCCGACGAAATAAAGCGGCTTTAAAATTACTACACGCTCACCCGCCCATAATGATGATAGAAACACCTATTTATTTATTTATTTTTATTCAAACCCGTTGAATTATTCATCCTCTGTGTCACTGGTTAAGAGTTCTGCCAACTCCTGAGGTAACAGTAGTTCAGACCTCCAGAGAGCAGGAGGCCGTGCTGTGACAGAGTGAGTCCAACTAGATGAGTCTGCTGTCGGACACATGAGCTGGGAACGCTCTGTGGATCCTAGCGGCCGAAAGTGGTACTGCTCCATTTTTTCCGTCAGAATGAATGGAAACGGTCATATCTCAGCCAAAAATTGGTCTAAAAATATGGGGAAAAAATCCATAAATATGTTGCTTCGCTGTATAAGTCGCAAGACATGCAAATTAGGCAAAAAACTGTGACTTATAGGCCGAAAAGTACGGTATATTAAGATTTCCTTTGAAGAATAAATGTATTTTCACTCAGTCAGTCCACTGACTTTAATGTTAAATGGAAAAGTCGGCCCAATGACTACCGTATATACGGGACTGTTTATTTATGTTCATATTATTGTCGCTGTTAAGTTGTGTTGCCATTAGACGTGTATTTTTATTAACATTTTGCACTACATATAATTATACAGAAATGCCAAAATTTTGTATTCGTTTTAATTTCTTGTATACTACTTATGTATTTGTTATATTTTGGGTTCTGTGATGTTCTTTATACAGAATGTAAAGTTAAATAACTGTATAATAAATAAATGGGCTTTACTTAAAGATGTATTTGCATTTCATGCATTGTATTATTGCATTTGGACGGAGTCCTCTGATAAATTTTAAATGTGGCACTCAGGGAAAAAGTTTGGGCACCCCTGGGTTAGGGGGTAGGTAGCTGTAATCTCCCTTAGTTTATTTTAATTTTTTTAATGTGAGTTTGGTGTATAAAAGCTTAAAGAGCAAGTTAACTCTTATAATCTTATTTAAAAAAGTTTAACAAAACATTTTGCAGGGCAGCACAAGTTAACTTTTTATCAGGCTTCAAAACAGAATGAGCTCAGGTTTGTGAGTAATGATGTCAAGCAGTAATGTATGAAATCTACCTGCTAGCAAGATGGAGGAGAGGACCTCCATTTCAGGTGGAGCTGTGGGTATCGGTGAACCTTCCCCCAGGTGTGTGTGAGTGCGTAAGGGAGTGCGGAGGCACTCTCCTTGGCAGCCAGTTTGAGGAAAGATTATCTTGACAAATTGGATAAACATCTTGTGTGTGACAGGATGCTGATGGAGGGTCCGCCTGCCCACACACACACACCTGGGATTGCTGGTTTGTTGAGCCACAGACTGTGTGTATGTGTGTGTATATGTGTGTGTGAACCCCGCCTAAAGGCAGGTAACAACAGGTCTCCCTTCTCAAACAGAGAATGCAGGTTCTCAGGTGTGTCTGCCCGCTCAACTTCAAATACTCGCCACATTACTTTGTGCATGTGCGTGTTTGTGTGTATGTGGTAAACTCAATAGTTGGTGTTATTTTCTGACATAATAGGTTTAATTTTCTCACACTACTGTAAATTAAATTCAGTGTGTAGCCGGACGTAATTCATTGTGCAAACGAGGTTGTTAGTCTGTTGTGGTGATAAAATGTTTTGTGTTGGATATGTGCACTTTCTATTTTTAATAAATTGATGAAGAGGCGATAATAACATGGATAATTAATCAGATTTATCTGTTTACCTGACATTAGGGTTTTGATGAAGAGGCGATAATAACATGGATAATTAATCAGATTTATCTGTTTACCTGACATTAGGGTTTTCGTTCAGTTTTAAATCCCTGTATAAATGATCTTTAATGGAGTTTGAAGAGTGTTTCATATATTTTACCTTCATTTTATAGTTTTAAAATAACCGAGACATAGTAATTAAAGAGATATTTATGACAAAAAAAAAGAAGCAAACAATCCATATCCATTTAGACATTTGTTGCAGCAGTAGCTGTTGCTTATTTCTGCATGTTATTCACAAATCTGTGAGGAGGCAATGTGTTCAACATAATGGTACTTCTTCCAGTTATTTAACAGTCAACAATGGTGTACCACAAGGCTCAGTCTTAGGACACACCTTGTTTACAATCTACATAGGTAATGTAAGTCAGAGCATCCCTGATGCATCCTCACCTTTCTATGCTGATGACACAGTTGTTTATTGTTGAGCAAAAACAGTTGCTATGGCTTTCCGACTTTTGCAATCCGCTTTTGACATCATCCAGTCAGATTTGTTCCGTCTAAACATTACTTACATGAACGCTCCTACAAGCACCCTACAGATGTTGGATGATGTCTATCATGGTGCTCTAAGATTCATAACTGGCTGGGATTATCGTACCCACCACTGCACCCTGTATTCACTAGTTAACTGGACATCATTAACTTCACACAGACTCTTCCACTGGTACATTTTCATCTTTAAATCACTTCTTGGTCTGCTGCCTTCATACATCTCCTCCTACATGTCTCTGTGTGAGTGCAGTTACAGCGTGCGCTCTCAGGGCATGATTACCTGCAGTGAGGACCAAACTTGACAAAAGGGCCTTCTCCTATTCCGCTCCGGCTTCCTGGAATATCTTACAAAAAGATCTGAAGCTCTCAACCTGGACCTCTCTAAAGAATTTGTTGGACTCCAGGCAAGAACCAATGCAGACATGTTCCTGTTTTTATTTTTCTACATTTGCCTTATAATCTAGCTGTTTTGCTACTTTGGCATCTTTTTTTAACTTGTAAAAAAAATCTGTATGCCTCTTTTACAAATGATTGTCTATTGTTGTTGCTGTTGTCCACTGTTGTCATCATTCTTTGTTGAAACCAGGTCTCTCCTGTAAATTTGTCCTCGAGGCTCAATGGGATTAACCTGCCTAAATAAAGGTTGAATGAACAAAGCCCCAGTGCTGGGGGAAAAATGTGCTTGGTCCAAAATGAATACAAATAAATAAACAAATGGCAAACAAAAATGTTAACTTGAAAATAAAAACGTTGTGATGATGAAAGGGGAGAAAGTTAGCAAAGAATAAAATGGATGTCTTCCAGTCTGGTTTCAAAATGTACCACAGCACGTAATCTGCTCTTAAGGGTTTTTAATGACATGTTTTTATCACTGGATTCTGGAAACTGTGTTTTATTTGTGCTTTTAGATTTAACAGATGCTTTTGACCATGACATTCTTGTCGCCAGATTGGAGCAGTGGGTGGACATCACTGGCTCTGCTCTGCAGTGGTTTAGGTCCTACCTTTCCAATAGAAGTTCAGTGTGATGATGGATAATTTTACCTCTGCTTCTGCTGCCCTCCCCTGGGGCGTACCCCAGGGCTCCATCCTTGGTACTCTCCTCTTTTCACTTTATCTTCTGCCACTCAGTTCTATTTTCAGAAAGCATGGTGTGCAATTTCATTTATATGCGGATGACTGTCAAGTCTACTTCCCTTTAAAACATATTGGCTCCACTCAGTCTCTCCTGGGCTGTCTTGATGACATTAGAGGGTGGATGGCACTTAATTTCCTCAATTTTAATGAAAAAAAGACTGAGGTTATGGTCTTTAAATCCAGTGGTCCTAACAATCCCCCCACCTTTGATTTTTCCTCTTTGGCCCCATATGAAAAATTGATTATGACAAATCTAGGAGTGAAAATGGACCCCTGCCTGAAACTTGACTGTCATATCAACAGCATGGATAAGTCCTCTTTCTTTCAACTGAGGTGCTTTTCAAAAATCAAGCCCCTCCTTCCCAGGCACAACTTAGAGACAGTAATCCACGCTTTTATTACTTTATGGCTGGATTATTGTAACTCTCTTCTGATCGGCGTTAGCCAGGTCTAGCTCTCACGGTTACAGCTAGTACAGAATGCTGCTGCACGATTTTTAACTGGTACAGGCAGACGTGAGCACATCACTCAAGTTTTAATGCCCCTTCATTGGCTTCCTGTCCAGTTTCAAATCCATTTAAAAGTTTTATTGTTTGTTTTTAAGTCTTTGAACGGTTTTAGTCCCTCTTATCTGTCTGAACTGTTTCACCTTTACATGCCACCACGTGCTCTTAGGTCCTCTGACCAGATGCTTTTAGCAGTCCCAAAAACCTTTTATAAATTCTGAGGAGACAGAGCCTTTTCAGCTCTGGCTCCTAAATTTTGGAACGAGCTGCCACTGAAGGTCAGGCAGGCCCCATCAATCTCTGTTTTTAAAATTAGTTTAAAAACACTTTTTTTTTTCATTGGCTTTTAACCTAGAGTGAGTTGGTCTCTGTCTTGGTGTTGTATTCTTTTACGGTACTTGTGATGTTCTGATTGTTTTTATTGGTTTTGTGCTTGATTTTGGCTTTGTACAGCACTTCGGACGGCTGATATGTTGTATTTTAAGTGCTTTAGAAATGAATTGGTATGGTAAATAAATTGATATGGTATGGATTAGTAAGAGCTGCAAAACTACAGATAATAGAGTCATGGAGGGTTTAACATGTCATTTTAAGGGTCTGTGGCTTCTTACAAACAGTATTTGGTTTTTCATCATCATTTCTCCCTCTTTATTTTATCTTTCGTTCTACTTTGTCCTGCTCCTTGGAGGTTCACAACAATTTTTGAAGGACTTTGGGGCCATTTTCGTCTTAATTAAACCACCAGGCCAGCTTAGATCTTGGACAGAAAATACAGAGAAAGGGCTGTGTTGAAAGACACTGAGCGTGTTTGTATGTCTTTAAGTTTGGCTCTGGGTGGCACAGAAAGGTCATTTGCTTTCCTTTTGGAATTGCACTACCATGCTTGATTCCATTATGTACACATTTTCCATTTTGGGCATTTAAAGCCTTTATTTAGAGAGACATGGGGTAAGGGAATGTCAACATTGCACCTCCCACTGTGGATGATAACAGATTAGAAAAATCTGCAAAGTAAAACATGACTCAAGCAAAACAAGCAGGGTGGCGATTTGTAGTTGAATACATTGAAATATAAAACTCTGCAGCATTTTCATTTGCTAAAGACTTGTTTAACTCTTAAAAACTTGCATTGAAAAGTCAAAAACTTTTCAGGAAATGAAACATATTCAGGAAATATACTCAAATTAAACTCTTACAATAGTATGACAGTTTATAACAGGGCTATTCAACTGGTGGCTCGGGGGCCAAATCAGGCCCACGGATGAATTCAGTTTGGCCCACCAATGGCTTCATTTGAAATAAAGCTAGAATTTAAACCATAAAACAAACTTCATTAGTGACAACAACTGCTGAATGTCCGGCCCCTGAGCGCATGGCTTTCAGTCATTGTGGTCCCCTGAGCAATTTACTTGAATTGCCCTGGTTTATAATGTTTTCACCTAAAATCACGAGCAGGATTAGGTTGTGCTAAATCAGCTTTTCATGCAATCTGCCTCAATACACCTGCATAGTGAGGACTGAACTTGGAAAAAGGGCCTTCTCCTATTCTGCTCCTGCTTCATGGAATATCTTACAAAAAGATCTGAAGCTCTCGACCTTGACTTCTCTAAATGGTTTTCAGAATCTGTTGGAATCCTGGCAAAAACCAATGCAGATTTGTTCCTGTCTTTGATTTTATACGTCTACCTTATAATGTTTTGCTAGTTTTTTGATACTTTGTTAAAAAAAAAGAAAAAAAAATCTTTTGTTTTTTTCTCTCTTTTTGTTTTCTATTGTTTATTGTTTGTTTGTTTATTGTTTAATGAAATTCTATCACTGCTGTTCATTGTTCTTTAGTTTTAGCAGGTCGCTTTCGTAAATGAGCCCATGAGGTTCAAAAGATTTACCTGACTAAATAAAGGTTGAATGAATTCGCGCTGAAAGGCGGAAATGCTCTGTAGGCTATGGGTGTGCGCTTCGTGTTATTTACGTCCTAACATAAGCTGAATTGTAATCAGTCATTAACAAAAATTTAACTCAGAAACACTAATTCAGCTAACAATTATTTTAGGGGTTTCTGTAGTTAAATATTAATGAAATCAGCTCGCGCTGAGGTTGTTGTTTGAATGAGTCCCGCCCCTGCTGCAAACAACGAATCAAATGTGAGCAGTACATGACGTCAAACTGGGTCCGTGGGGCTCGGCCCGATAAGAACCACGGTGGAGATAGTTCCAAAATGAGGGCGGATCCCGGGCGGAAAAGGAAAATGCGAACACGCCGAACCCGGGTTAGAAGCAGGGTGGAGCCGGGGAGAGCCGGGGAGGGCCGGGGAGTGCGAAAACGGCTTCTGTCTCTAAATACACACTCTCTGTGTATTGCATCATTTGCTATAACCTCTAATAAGGCTAAACCCATTATTGGAAAATATATTTTTCTGCACTGCTTTGTGCACACTTTTGTATCCACTCATAACTATGTGGATGTATTAACTGTTCGTCATGTGTGTCCGCTGTGTACAATAATAGTTTTCATATAATCAACTGTTTAGTATCACCGCTAAGTGTTGCCAATAGACAAATAAGCATAGAAACGTGATACGCCAGCCATGAAGTTGTCCTGGGGCTGCACACATTTCCACAGTCATTTAATTCTGGATACATGTGAAGTTTTGTGTAGAGAAGGGCATACGCCACATTTTTGTGCATATGCACCCTCTGTACATGAGGCCTCTGGACATTTAAATGTCTCTGGATGGTCTTAAAAGAAACTGTTTAATAAAAATGATTTTGAAATATTATAATATAACTAAGATAAACGCCTTTTTTGATTATATATTTATATATATATATACTGTATATATATATATATATATATACTGTATATATACTGTGTATATACTGTATATATATACTGTATATATATGCTGTATACAGTATATATATATATATATACTCAGTGGTGGGCACAGACCGCTAGAGAGCGCTAAAGCGCTAATCCGCTTACAGTGGACCTAAACTTTTTGTCAGCGTTTTTGTGGTTTGACTAACTTTTATAATTCATAAGCGGATTTGTGCTATTTTTATTTAAAATGCAGTACCGCTAATAACTAATTATCTATCAGTAAAAACCAATAAACTTATTTACAAGCTCTTATGCTGGCTCCGTAGCTGCTTGTTTTACCTTTTTCCCCTCCCTCACCGTAAAGAGCAGAGAGGAGGGAGGGTTGGAGGGGGAGGGAGCAGAGCGGAGAACAGACTCGGATCTACCATGTGCCTGGGGATCCCATTTCAGCAGGGGCCCCGCCCGCCCCGCCCCGGCCAGTCACCTACATCCCTAACATTGATCCTGCTTGTTAATGTACATTTAACATAAAAATAATTATAGTTACGATGAAAACGATCATTAAATACGCAATACAAAAACCGGTCGATTTCTTTATCCCCCTACTAAAAATGGACTATTCCATCTTGACATCTTCCGGGTCAGAGGTGAACTCGGAGGCTAATTCTGTGGCTAGCTGATTGTGCTGGGTTTCTTGGATAAATCCGCAGAGAACCCCGCTGTTTCAAGCCAAATTAACGCGGCCGGAGGATTTTATTGTGTGTTTTGTGTCGACCACTCGACGGTGAGTCGTTAGTTTTATGTATTTGGGTTACTTTTATGTATAAATGCGGTGGCGACACACCCGTGTATTTGAGATTTAAAAGTGGTCTTAGGGATTAAAAGATCATTCTCTTTTTTGTTAATTTCGTGGCCGAATAGAATATATGTACGTAAAGTATTAAATAAATCCTTTGATTTTTGTAATTTCATCCTTTTAGGATCATTTTAGTTACTTTTCAGTTGGCAGTGTAGTGCAAATATTGCATAACGCTGCCGGCTACCAATTGTCGAATATAAATAGCGGATTAGATTAGCTTCCCCTAATTTTCATAAGACATTTGTGCTTTTGAAATTGTGGACCTAAAAAAATTAATAAGCGTTTTAGAAATTGTGGAACTAATTTTTTGATTAGCGTTGCCCACCACTGATATATATATATATATATATATATATATATATATATATATA
>JBBPBX010069822.1:0-18753 GCA_038048925.1 Garcialebias charrua
CTAATCTTGAGACATATCGGGTAATACTCGTGTGTAAGGATAAAAGTTAAAAAACCCGTTACTGGAGAGGCTGGAGTGAGGACTTGTCGCAAGATCCTGCGGCTAACCTCACTCACGTAGAATTAACACCTTTTACTCCAGTTCGAAACACTAATGTA
This sequence comes from Garcialebias charrua, assembly GCA_038048925.1. Lineage (NCBI taxonomy): Eukaryota > Metazoa > Chordata > Actinopteri > Cyprinodontiformes > Rivulidae > Garcialebias > Garcialebias charrua. The sequence goes on from JBBPBX010069822.1 coordinate 159, forward strand.
GCAGGCTCTCCTGCCTTTTGTTCTACACATGTAGTTGACAATGTATCTTCTAGTATTGTGCATGATGGTGCGGTCCCGGACAATTTGGCTAGTACTGACCCACCATTAAGTGACCTTATTACAAGTATTGCACAGCAGGTTGGACAGTCTATAGTGGACCGTCTTATGGGTGAATGTGGGAAAAGTGAAGTTATAGGTCCACAATCTCAGAGCAATGTGGACCAATCACAGAGTGAACCTACTTACCTCAACTTGACTGGGGCAAAGCTAGTAATACAGCCAGATGTCAAAGAACCCCCCACCTTCAGGGGAGATGGATCTGACAAAAACACTGTTGGCGAGTGGGAAGAATTAATGAAAATCTACTTCAGAAAACGAGGCACACCCACTAATGAACAGTACCCTGAGATCCTCTCTAAGTTGATGGGAAAAGCTAAGGATATTGTAAGGATAACTCTGCGAAGCAACCCTTCATTAAAGCCTCAGGAAAAACCAGATATTGTCTACAGCATCCTCAGACAACATTTTAGTGATGTGCCTTATTCATGTATGCCGATGGCAGACTTTTACAACACTGTACCACTAGCAAGAGAAACACCTCTAGATTACTGGGTACGCTTGAACAAGGCAGTTGATGCAGCAGAAGAAGGCTTGAAGAGACTAGGGCGGCATGTAGATGACCCGTGCCAAGAAGCAACTATGATGTTTGTGAAACATTGCCCAGACCCAGCGCTTGCTGCCATTTTGAAGTTCAAAGCACCAGACAAATGGACAGCCAGTGAAATTCAGGAGCACATTGATCGTTACCAGATTGAAACCAGAGAGCGGGCATTCTCCAGGTCAGGATATCCTAAACTAGCTACAGCTCATGCTCAGGCTCTTGCTCCTGAACAATTATCACCACCACCATGTCACTTAACAGACATGCCATCACACCAAGAGACTGGCACAGCAGCCTTATCACATTGTAACGACAGTTGCATGAGAACTTTGATCAGTCTCTTTGAACGTACACTTTCACAGAACAGTCAGATTGCAGGCAGACAGAACTCACCCAGCCAAGTGCATCATGAAGGGAAATACACACGTTTAGAAGTTCTATATGTTAATCTCATTTGAATCGAATACACTACTGTATATGATTAATACACAAGTGCTTTATAATCAAGGTATTCACAACTGTTTTACATATGTTTATGCAATTAGACAACATTATAAGACATACTTTTAGATCTAACAAACAGGATGTTCAGATGTAGATAACATGCTAAGCGGGCAGCTGCCCTTTGTGCTTCTCTTGGCCTTCTGAGGAGATCAGAACACACAGACACACAAACACATGAATCATACTACTAAATAAGTAGTACTTATGAACCACACACACATACTAGGATCTGGACATTAATTTACATTAATATCGCACACAGGACACACATTTCTAAAACTCTCTTACTGAGCAGATAAGCAGAACAAAGAACACAGTTTCGAGAGACTTCTCACCACAGCTATAAATCTACAAGGTCATAGACATGAGAGGCTCCAGGACGCCTTATCAGTGCCCTGAGCCAATCAGAGACCAGAGAAGCTCAAACTGCAGCTTGAAGAGATCCAAACATCTAAGATATCAGCAGCATTCTTTGAAGAACCTCGCCGAGGAAAGGTCTGTCAAAATGCTCACAATTCTCTGTGCACAAAGAATTGCTTATTCATGCTGTAACTCTGTTAACCTGTAAACCTGTGTGTCTGTCAATAAATCTTCATCATTTTTCTAAGAGAGACTGGTCATTCGAACACCTAATGAGAAATCCCTTCAACATGGTGACCCCGGACGTCTGGCCTTGTCTCTTTCTCTGATTTGGAGGGTGCGACGATGACTTTCTTCAGATGTATTGCAGTGGAGCTCTGTGACGTGACTACATAAGGTGAGTCGACCGTGTATTAAACAGAAACGACTATTTGGCCACAGTCCCAAATTCAACTGCAGAAAGAAGAAGTTCAGTCTCGTGATGTATTATGGTTCTTAGAGTTAAAGTTAAATATACGTATTTGGCTTGTTCTGACGACACAGGTTTCAGTTTGAACAGACGCTTGTGTGTGTGTGTGCGGGACGGTCCCGGCAGCTCGGTTTCGGGCCGAGGCGCGTGCTCGTGAAGGGGGGGCGCGTGCTCGTGGTTTTTCCTTCGTGTGTGTCGTTGTGTGTGTGTGGTTCGGGTTTCATTTAATCACGAGGTGCTCGAACATTGAGGCTCTAATTACTTACTTTTGGGGAATAAACGTTTTCTATTCAAGCCGTGAGGAGCAGGTTGTGGCCGCTTCTTTCACGTGGGGCGGATCCGTTCGTCCGCGTGACTAGTGGGAGTCACGGAGACTTGTTTCACTGTCTTGTTTAGAAAAGCGTTTCCGGAGCGTTCGATCCTTTGAGTAGCTGGAAGAGGTCGTTCAACTTGTTTCATGTCCGCTCATGAGTAGTTCAAACGGCTGCCGCTTGTTTTGAAGGTCATACGTAACCGATGCCTGGCGTCGTGGGGGGGTCGCCGGATGTTCACGAGTGAGGTGAAAACTACAGCTCCCAGTGTGCCTTGCGCTGAACTTGCGGATTAGCGCAGTGGAATCGCACTGGGGGCGGTGACCGAATAGGTCTGTAGTGGAAATGAAAAAAAGAGAAAAGCAACCCTAGGGAGGTTGCAGGAATTGGGCTTGTGTACTTGTTTTTTGGGGGATCGAACGTCGAACGTCGTCTGCGTCATGACTTTCGCTGCCGCTGGTCACGGGCAGGGGGGTTTCCGTCCGCCCGTGGCCAGAGGGGGAGGCGTGCGCGCGTCGCTACGTGTTCATCGGACGTTTCCGGGTGCGCTCGTTTCAATCAGAGTGGCTGGACTCGCGGGGTTGCTCTGTTGCACGTACCACGTTAGGGGAGCTCCCGACTCCCTGGGGCGTCACTGCGTGCGTGATCACCCCGTGCCGCCTGTTTTTGGTTGCCGAGCGGCCCGTTGCCTGGTCTGTCTCGGGTCAGACCGGAAGCCACTGAGGGAAGTGGACCTCCGTGCGGCGGTGTATCGTGGGAATACATCACGGTCACGTGTTAGGACCGTCTGCCAGCTGTGCCCTGCGGCGACCTTGCTACTCGCCGTGGTGGAATCGCACTGGAGACTGGGTGGGGCCCGCTTGTCCATTGATTGGGGCGGTACTGATTGGATTTTGAGTTTCGGCCGTTTTGCATGCCTTTTTCTCGTTTCTTTTGTCTATTCGTGTCAATTAATGTCAAAAGGGGGGTGTCTTTGTATATATATATCCATTTTCAGTGTTTTTGATTGTCATTAATTGTTTGTGTCGACTCAGAGAGAGTGAAGTGAGTGTGAAGTGAAGTTTTCTTTTTTCTTCAAGTGGTGAATGGTGCTGCCATAATTTTGTCCGCCAGAGAGAGCTGTTGATCAACATAGAAATAAGCCTGAACACAGAGGTTTTCACCTCAGAATTGTTTCAGACTTTTTACTGTGTTTTTACAAGAGATCTCAAGTGCATGTGAGAACGGATGGGGAATAAACATTTTGGGTGAATGAGGTTGCGTGAAGGCGATCATGGCGCACATGCAAGGTAAACAAATGCAGGAACAAGGAGACATTTTTGAGCTATTGCTTAGGATCCGAGCAAATATCAGACTTTTACCAACGATAAAAACAGAGAGGGGTAACAAGTGGAGCGAACCTGCATCAAAAATTGATGAGAAAGCAGACGGATCAACAGGAATTTTAGCTAATTTAGTCCTAACCAGATTTAAACAAGACAAACAAAAGCTCTATGAAATTGGAACGGAGATAGCTCATTGTAAAACGGTCGCAGACTATCAACAGTTAATTAATAATTATGATGAACAGCTAAAACAGATTGACCTTCTAGAAGAATTGTTCTTAATTGCGGACACTGGACAGAAATTAGGGCACACAGAGAACTGTTCAATTTAAAAGAAAATTCAGAGCAGCAGGTGGCAGGAAGAAGAGCAGTCAAACAGCGCCACCTACAGGAGGTTGAAGCAAATTGCAGAAACTGAAGGAGGGAGAAAGCCAGAAAAATGTGGAATGATATGAAAAGGTTCATATTGGAAGAGAGGTGCAGGAAGGCCACTCAGAGGTTGAGGAAGTACCAGAGAGACGATTAGGCAGGTGAGGTGAAAATTATCTAGAAATCAGCCACAGAGCAAAAAGCTTACTTTGAGAAGTTTCAGAGCATCAATTAGATGAACACGAGAGTTCTAGAGAAAAATCAACAATCAATCAATTAATCAATCACCTTTATTTAACCAGGTAGAGCCCGTTGAGATCGAGATCTCGTTTACAAGGGTGACCTGGTCAAGTGGTCAGCAGCACACGTCACATTGGCAATAGGCATTTGCACTTATCAAAGGAAAATAAAGAAAACTACAATCACAGTAAACAGATGTTGACATTTCAAAACCAACAGGATATGACAGATTTCTATATACATTATATACAAAACAAGCAGACAGACCTCGGTTGGGTAAATAAAGTTAAAAAATCAACAATGACATGTAGATTGGACAGTCAGATTGGATTAGACAGTCTTGGGTCAAGGTTAAATTCATTTTCAATTTCTGGTAAGAACTGTTTTGTAAATTTTTTGCTTTTGACTTTAAATTAGGGAAAGAAAAAACGTTGTGCCGACCAGATCCAACGAGATGTGCTCTGGGAGACAAATGCCGAGAAGATTTCACTTTTGAGTTTTCATCTAGTAATATTATTGGCGTTATTATTAGACAATTACTCGTATTTCTTTTTCAGCCTACAGCCTGACAGCACACAGTGCGTGGAGGGGGAGCTTCAGACAGACAGACCTCTTTCTTACAGAACACATAATTGTAATTTGCCATGAGCTAGGATTCAACCAAAATGCATGATACTTTTGCGTTTGCCAGGGGATTGGGGTAACAGTGGTGGCTCAATTGGATTTGAATGCATAAAGCTGACGTCTACATGGTTCATTTTGACTCTGAGAGCGACAGCTGCCAGTAAGTGAGAGCAAGACCTCTCACTCATGAATGGACACAAGACAAAGACAGTTGAAGGAAAAAGCAAAGAACTGTCATTCAAACATCAGAATGTCCATGAACTTCCTCAGCCAGATTTTCAAGGCAGAGACCTGAACAAAAGAACTGTCCAAGCAACGTCGGCAAACACAACGTGAAATCAAGTGAAGTCAGGACTTGGGGCACCCTGCAGAAAAAGCCACCAGAAAGAAGTGGCGGTTCACTGAAGCTGACCTAAGCCGAACAATGGACAAGCTCACACGACCAGAGCATGAGCATGTGGAACAGCTGTCAGGAGTCACTCATTCCAGCAACCCGTGAAGGCGTCGGCCTACCATTTGAATCGGTGGGGTCGCACTGGGGCCTCAGTCTCAGGGTCCAAACGTAAAGTGCATTATTTAATGATGACACATAGAACAGGCCACCGCAGGTCACATAATTAATAGATTAATACTGAACTGTGAGCTCTGTTTGCCTGCTCCTCCCGGTTCCAGAGGGCTCTTAAACAAAATAACAAGGCTCTCATCCCGAGGCCTACAGCAAAATGAGTTTGTGAATATTTTCACAGGTAAAATTGATGTCACCACAATTATTCATATTGGGTTTTAAAGGTTAGATAAATAATGGCAGTTCTCCTCGATAGAATGCCTTTCTGGGAGTCTGGTGTGTACAACGGATGCGTTGAAATTCAGGATTATAGCTAAGCCGCAGAAATTGGATCGTTAATCAGTGCAGATAAGATCAATTAAGTAAGAACAAGCTTTCAGAGATGAGGAGAGCACAAGTTGATGACAAGGAGAGAACAAATTTGCAGGGTAAAATAAAAGAAAATTATGAAAAACACAGAAGGCGCACGTGGTGGTCGGTGAGGAAAGTGGTTTCCGTGGACAAAAAAAAGCAGAGCAGTGATAGTGCTGGTTTGGTAAGGGGCTTCAGACAGATCAGTGTTTTGACGCGATGGTAGTTTTGAAGCGGCAAGAGTAACACAGTCAGCGCAGAGGGCGGAGCCAGGGCTCTGTGTGAACTTTGGGTGCAGCACAAACTAAGCTCGTTCAGTGGACAAGAGAGGGTTTTTGGACAGCAAAGGGAGACAAAGGAAGCAGATGTGCGATATGGTATCACAGCTTTGACAAAACCAACACACAGACGATAAATAAACATCAAGAATGTAACTGTCAAGCTGATTTGGAAGCAAAAAGAGCATTGAGATACATCAATTGGAGTCAGATGGTGATGGTCACACCAGAAGAAGAGAGGGCCATGAGATGGGATGAGGCCTCTGTAGCTTGCTGTCAACAAGGGGTGGCTCCTGAAGAAAAAACAGTGTGGCTGGACCATCCAGAAGATGGAAGAGAAGAAGATTTTGAGGAGCAGCAGGACTCGCGCGTGTGGGGCACACCAGATGAAGAGGATTTCAGCTGGTGGCACACACACATTTAAAATTCTCTGATCAGAACATTGTACCGTGCGTTCATTGCGTGAGGCTCAACAGATAAGGAGGTCGCGCGAACAAGGAATTTTCGACCGTGATGACACCGGGTCATGAGATAATAATTGGTTGTACAGACATGCTCGAACCGGTAAAAGGGTTCAGAAATTTATGGTTGGTGTGCCGCGCTCACCGGCTGACTAGGGGCATAAAATAAAAATAAAAAAATTAGAAGAGAAGACAACAAACCGGTCCTAAATTTTTTTAATAAATTATTACATTCCAGGTCATGGGTTTCCTGTAAAAATCAGATCAGATAAGGGTACACATTTTAGTAATGCAGATCTAGTGAATGTTAGAAATACTTTAGGCCTCAACATGTTAGTACACTTTTGGAAAATTGGCTATAATCTGTGCACAGACTAAAATTAATTGATTTGGGGACTTTACAAAATGGCCGTTAGGGCTGAGGTCATCTGTAGATCGGGGATAAGGGTTGTTGTAATGTCGCATATAATGTATTTTGAGAGACTAATAGTTGTTTGTCCAGCTTCCATCTACAGATCTTTGGATCCGTTACACCTGAGAGTGCAAAGCCTGAACGAGGCCGGAAGGTCCACTGACACCTGGGGTGCTTCTCAGGGCCTCTAGAAGAGAGTGGCCTGAGCCAAAGGGGGGTGCGCACAGCTGAGCTGTCGAGGCGCACATCACTAGCTCCTCGCCAGAGAGGGAGAGCCACAGCCAGAGAGGGGTCCGGAAAAGGAGCCTCAAAGGTCATCACAACAGGTCGAGGTAGCTCTGTCGGAGCTGCACAGCTGAGTGGGCCGGCTTTGCACCTGGAGGGGGTGGTCCACACGAGCGGTGGGCTGTCCTGCATCTTCATCCTTAAGATCGGGTTCGAGGAAGGTGTGGGTCTCATCTTTTCATCGTTTCACTTCCTCTGCCGTGGAAGTCATCTGTTCGTGAGGTGTTCTGGTTCGAGTGGTGGAGCTTCCTGAAAACACCTGTCTTCCTGAGGTGCATCTTTGTGCTTGCTTTTGAGAGTAGGCCAGAACGATAGGGAAACAGTTCCCCAGGCCTGTCTGCCTTGCTGCCTTGAGAGGGAAGGGCCAGTTGCATGATTGCAGCTTAAAAAGGCAGAGCACAGCAAGAGGAGCTGAAGAGGAAGGGGGCCTGCCATTCTCTTGGGTCGGGGCAGTTTTGCTTGACCAGTGGAACGGGGAAATTTGAACTAAGTACCAACTGGGTTATCACCTTGAGCAATCTGCAGCCCAAGGAATAGGGTGGTGGCGATTCAACGCCCTCGTGACCTCTGAAGATTGCAGCTTTCCACAAAGCTCTACACAGAACAGAAAGCAAAGGGTTAAATCGATTCAGAAAGACTGACACAGTGTTTTAAACTTTACAGGTGTTTCTATTTTGCATTACTGAATCATCAATATTTCAAACTTTAAATTTTAAATCACACATTTTAAAGATCACACACTTTGGATTACATATTAGATTTCACCTTTAAGATTAAATCAGTGACTATTTCTTATCTTAGAGTTGGTTTAGTTGTCAACAATTTGCTGCTACACTTTGACTTTTAACTTTTATCAATTAAACTTACTTATATCTAGAATTAGAAATCAACAGGACAACACATATTTCAATTCATTACCAGGTCTAACTTTCAAAGGTTTGGAGTTCTATTTTTCAATTTCAGCGTTTAAATCATAAAATATTAGAGGTTTTTGACCACTTTCTTATTTCTGGTTCAAAATTCAATGGGAGAGTGATTTATTCATTTTGAGGATGTATTTTTTACAGGTGCGGTTCCAGTGATTTCCTATGTAAATAAAAAAAAAAAAGAGAAAGCGGGAAAAAGAAGATTTTGTAAACTGTGCATGCGTTTGGTGGTTGGGTTTCAACACTGCTTTTCATGTGTATTTACCTTTTCAGGTTCTGCAGATTTAACTGAGAAGGGGGTAATTTGTGTTTCTGTTGTGTTTCATCACATTTCAGGGTTCAAAGTTTGACACTGTAGAGGATTTCGAACTAGATCAAGCATGGCTGAGGGGCAGAAGAGGCTAATGGTGGCTGCAGGTGTGGGGTCATTGATTATCGTTTCCATCATTCTGTTGTTGGAGTATTTCTGTGTGATACCAGGTCATCCGAGCTGTCATCCCGTACCTCATCAGAGGGGCAAGAGAGATGTCCTCAGGCAGGGGGCATGGACGCAGGTACAGGATGAGGGTCATCTATCGATGAATTTTTCTGAAGTCTTTCAGAGGAACTCTTGGTACAGGTATGCACAGTTCTTGGCCAGAAGCCGCCACAGGTCTGAGTCTTACATCTGCACCCCACTTCCTGTTGAGGAATCACAGCTGCCATTGACGATTAAACCTCTTGACCGGATGTTGTCATTTTGTGTTCTGCAGATGAGCTCCAGAGGATTTTACATGGAGCACCTGCAATGTCAGCCTAAGTGGTGCAAATTGAGTACATTATCACACCCGATGGTGTTAGCTCAATTTGTAGAATGGCCATCCAGTGGACAGTTTCCTGTCTGTGTGCACCACGTCCATCATCAGGACTCATATCAGGTGGTAGTGGGGTCACTCCCTGAGGAGAGGTGCCGAGCGGTGTACCATCCGGGAAGGGAGTTCAGGAGTGTGCCTGGCAGCAATGGTACGTATCCGGTTGAGGCCTTGGCCTGGCTGTGTGGACATCAGGTATTCCTGACCTTGCCAGCGAACTGGACTGGGTGCTGTGCACCGGTTGCGGTTACAGAGGGGTCGTACCTGGTGTCTTTGAGTAACGGTTCTCACTATGTGGGACGGTCAAAGACTTCTGACGTCAGTCAGCTCGAGTCTTCTTGGGGTTCAGAGGTCCCAGTGGAATGGAAGCGTAGCTTCTTCCCGGGATCGAAGGTCGGGGACCACCTGTTGCACATGGAAGCTTTAGATTACCAATTTGGGATGTTCATTTATGAGTCGGTACAGGCGTTAGGGACCACCTCTGCAGAGCGGTGGGCCATGTATGTTGTGTCTTTACATCATAGATTGCTGCTGGATTTGTTTAAGGCATCTATTAATGGAGTGTGTGAGATGATTGATAATAACACCTGCTGTACCTTTATACCTGATGAGTCTGCTTCGGATCCACAGGTCAGGGTGACAGTGGCCCTGCGCCATCTGAGGGAGCTTCAGAAGCATCAGACGGAGGAGGCGCACACAGGGCTGTGGCATGCACTGTCTTGGTTCACGAGAGGGTCATGGCCTCAGGTGTTGGTCAAGCTCTTGGCCTTGCCACTAGCGATTCTGGTTCTGTTCTGCCTATTTATGGGGTGTGTGACACCTTGTGCACGGGCAAAGATCTCGAAGATGATTGCTTCCAAGGAGGTGGAGGATTATGGGACGGCGTTTCCCCTGGTGCAGGCGGGGTGCAGGCCATCGCCTGCCGCACAAACTCACCTGTATTTGGCAGAGAACAGATACCTGTAGTGGCGGGGGATGTTTGGTGATGGAATGGAGAGGTGTTGCTTTTGGCCTAATCACATTAATTCTATGATGTCCTGTTGTTTTCCGGTGTGTTTCATGTTTTATTTTTGTTGTGAGGAGCGATGATGGAGTCAGTTCGAGGTTGTTCGGGTTGGTTGATTGTGGGGTCGGATAGGGACCAGACGTAGTTCTCTGCCGGATGAGAGGGTTCACATGTATTTGGCCGAGTCCAGATACCTGTGGAGTTGATGAGGGGTCAGGCGGAGCACTCCAAGGATGGGGTTGAAGTGATGGTTACATTTATTCTCTTATGATTTGGTAGATTGGGTTGATGATTAGTTTTGGAGTCAGATGGGGTTGGTTTAGATTTAGTTAATTTTGAGAGTTTGATTACATTATCTTATGTCTTGGTGGAGTGATTTGTGGCTTGTGATTATTGTTTTGGTGTTGGGTTATTGATTAGCTTTGGAGTCAGATGGAGGTTGCGTTAGATTTGGTTGATTTTTTGTTTTTGGGTGATTTTATTTGGTGTGATGTATTTTTCGTGTGGTGTTGAGGTGGGGGTCCTCTTCGGGGGATCCGGCTGGTGGCGTGCAGGTTGTTTTGACCTATTATTTAAAATAGGTCATGAGAGGGAGTGAAGGGAAATACACACGTTTAGAAGTTCTATATGTTAATCTCATTTGAATCGAATACACTACTGTATATGATTAATACACAAGTGCTTTATAATCAAGGTATTCACAACTGTTTTACATATGTTTATGCAATTAGACAACATTATAAGACATACTTTTAGATCTAACAAACAGGATGTTCAGATGCAGATAACATGCTAAGCGGGCAGCTGCCCTTTGTGCTTCTCTTGGCCTTCTGAGATCAGAACACACAGACACACAAACACATGAATCATACTACTAAATAAGTAGTACTTATGAACCACACACACATACTAGGATCTGGACATTAATTTACATTAATATCGCACACAGGACACACATTTCTAAAACTCTCTTACTGAGCAGATAAGCAGAACAAAGAACACAGTTTCGAGAGACTTCTCACCACAGCCATAAATCTACAAGGTCATAGATACGAGAGGCTCCAGGACGCCTTATCAGTGCTCTGAGCCAATCAGAGACCAGAGAAGCTCAAACTGCAGCTTGAAGAGATCCAAACATCTAAGATATCAGCAGCATTCTTTGAAGAACCTCGCCGAGGAAAGGTCTGTCAAAATGCTCACAATTCTCTGTGCACAAAGAATTGCTTATTCATGCTGTAACTCTGTTAACCTGTAAACCTGTGTGTCTGTCAATAAATCTTCATCATCTTTCTAAGAGAGACTGGTCATTCGAACACCTAATGAGAAATCCCTTCAATCACAAAGCATGCAGGTTTTGTCAGTCTCGAGATCATTCTACCATCTCACACTGTAAACAGAAACGCTTGTGTTTAGCATGTTTTGAACCAAATCATATTAAGCGAGACTGTCCCAATCGGTTATCCATCAGAAGTGAGCATGGTCTTCAGTCACAAGACCCACAGCATTTAAACTAGCTGGCCTGCATGGGATGAGGGGTGGTGTGGGCTCAAAAGACAAAACCCTCAATAATAATGACATTGAGCAGCAATATGAAAAGGCATGTGCAGCAGCACCAGTTGGTGCTAAGGTAATAGCTCAAAATACACAACGAGTTGAGCCATTTGATGAACTGTTTTATACGCCTGTGACTCTAAATGACAAGTTTCAGTTACAAGGGATGCTTGACTCAGGTTCCATGGCCTGTACACTGAGTGAAAGGGTGGAACAAATGATGCTGAATCAGAACTCACTTTCGGAACCTGTTCCCCTCTCTCAAGAAATTGTTCTCATTGGTTGTGGAGGGACACTCAGCAAACCCCGCTGCATGTATGAGGTAGAAATGAAACTGTATGGCGAGACATGTGTTGTCCCTGTGTTAGTAGTGCCAGGCCAAAGGGACGATTTAATCATTGGCACAAATGTCATAAGATTTCTCATGCATCAGCTGAAAATAACCAATGATTATTGGCGTCTAGTGTCCAGTCCCAGTCTTCTCCCAGAATGTGAGCGGTTTCTCGACATGATGGCAAGCACTCCTCGGTGGAGAGGTGAAGAACTCCCAGAGAAGATTGGCACAGTCAAACTACAACAGTCTATCACTCTACTGGCAAGGACTGAACATCTGGTGTGGGGTAAGCTACCACATGACATCCCCATGTCTCCAGGGAGTACTGTAATCACTGAACCAACCTCATCTAAGTCTATGCCACGTAACATCATGGTGGCTCGCATTATTACTCCTTTATGGGGAGACAGGTGGGTCCCTTTAAAAGTCGCTAACCTCTCAGACAAGCCCATCACGCTGAAAAGAAACAGCAAGTTGGCAGACGTGTCCCCTTGCCTGGCGGTTGAAGATTTTGAGGTTTTTCAAGGCATCAGCCAGGTTGAAACCGCTGCTCCAGAGAAGGGACATGTCAAAGAGGGGCCTGCAGATCTGAAACTGCGATTGCAACAGGTTGGGCTTGGTGACCTTAATATTGACTTATGCCATAGTGACGACGCAGGGAAAACAAGGTTGGTCGAGCTGCTTGAGAAATATAATGATGTTTTTTCCAAGCATGCTTTAGATTGTGGCAAGGCAGAAGGCTTTGTACATCGCATCCGGCTTGTTGATGATAGACCATTTCGGCTTCCATACCGCCGAATCCCACCAGCTCATTATCACAAGCTGCGCCAGGTTTTATCTGACATGGAGGAACAGGAGATAATAAAGAAATCTGTGAGTGAATATGCCTCTCCTCTTGTGCTAGTCTGGAAGAAGGATGGCAGTCTGAGGATATGCACAGACTTCAGGTGGTTAAATGCAAGGACACTCAAAGACGCACACCCACTCCCACACCAGTCTGACTGCTTAGCCGCTCTTGGAGGCAACACTTACTTCAGCACTATGGATTTGACATCAGGATTTTACAACATTCCTATGGCAGAGGGGGACAAGAAATACACAGCATTCACAACTCCAATGGGGTTGTATGAATATAATCGAATGCCCCAAGGCCTGTGTAACAGCCCTGCCTCTTTCATGAGGATGATGCTCAGCATATTCGGAGATCTGAATTTCAGCAGTTTGTTGTGCTACTTGGATGATCTCCTTGTCTTTGCTTCGAGTGAAAAAGAGTCTCTGGAGAGGTTAGAGGTTGTGTTCCAACGCCTTCGCCTGCACAATCTCAAGTTGAGCCCCAAGAAATGTCACTTTATGAGATCATCAGTGAAATTTCTGGGACATATCATAGATGGCCATGGAGTGTCTGTCGACCCTGGAAAGGTTGAAATCATTACAAAGATGACAAAGGCTGACCTGATGGAGGATGATGGATGCACGCCTTCAGTCAAGAGGATAAAGTCCTTCCTCGGTATGGTGTTTTATTACCAACATTTCATTCCAAACTGTTCATCTGTGGCCAAGCCACTGTTTGCTCTAACTGCTGGGCAGAAGAGGAAGGGTAAAACCAAAACAACAACAAATGCAGGTTCTTACAGAAAACTGAGACCATTTGACTGGACACAGGAGTGTGAAACAGCCTTTTTAAGTCTTAAAGAAAAGCTGTTGAATTGTGTTGTTCTTGCACACCCAGATTTCTCACAGCCTCTGATTTTGTCTATTGATGCTTCACTGGACGGACTTGGAGCTGTCTTGTCTCAAGTACCAGCTGGAGAAGAGAAAGCTCGCCCCATCGCATTTGCCAGCAAGACGCTGAGCAACTCTCAAAAGAAATACCCCGCTCACAGACTTGAATTTTTGGCTTTGAAATGGAGTATATGTGAGAAGTTCAGTCATTGGTTAAGAGGTCAAACATTCACAGTGTGGACTGATAACAATCCACTCACCTACATCATGACAAAGCCAAAACTTGATGCTTGTGAGCAACGTTGGGTTGCAAAGCTGGCACCCTTCTCTTTTGATCTTAAACACATACCTGGGTCCAAGAACACAGTGGCGGACGCACTCAGTAGGGATCCATTTGCAACAACTGTCAGTCATAGGATCATCACTGAGGGCTACTCTCGTCTCCTTATCGAAGCTGATGGCATTAGCCAAGATGGGGTCCAGGATGCTTTTCATCTAAAGGTCCAGAACCAAAAAGTGAAGAAACTACCTTGCGGTTCAGAACTCTATTGTAGTTCGCAACCTTCCCAGTGTGACACAGTGGCAGTCAAGGCTCTCCTGGAGATGCACGACCAGTGGGATTTGGTCGCTGAGACTCGTGCAGTGGCACTAATCCAGTCTGTCCAAAGTCTGGGCATACCAGGGCAAGATTCACTCCCTGTGTTCACTTTGGATGAATTACAACATGCCCAAAAGCTTGACCCTGATGTTTCCAAAATCTTGCCATTCATTACCCGAGAGAGGCGTCCATCCAGACGTGAAAGAGCAGGGCTCAGCGTTGGAGCTATGGTGATCATTAAGCAGTGGGAGAGGCTCAAGATTACAAATGGGATCCTTTATAGAGTCACTCGAGATCCCCTCAGTAAACAGAAAAGACATCAGTTTGTTCTTCCTGACAGTCTCAAGGAAAGAGCCTTGCAAGGTATTCATGACATGGCTGGACATCAGGGGCAGGCACGGACACTCCATCTAGCAAGACAGAGATTTTTCTGGCCGAAGATGGATACTGATGTGAAGGAGTACGTCAAGTGTTGTCAGAGGTGCATTCTTGCTAAAACACCAGAACCTTGTGCGCGAGCCCCTCTTAAAAGTATAAGAACTGTTGCTCCAATGGAGTTGGTGTGTTTAGACTTTTGGAGTGCGGAAGATAAAAAGCAAAACTCAGTGGACGTGCTTGTCCTGACTGACCATTTCACAAAGTTAGCCCATGCATTTCCATGCGCCAATCAAACAGCAAAGCAGGTTGCTAAAAAGTTGTGGGACCACGTATTTTGTGTGTATGGATTTCCTGAACGGATCCATTCAGATCAGGGAGCAAACTTTGAAAGTGAACTCATTGCTGAACTGCTTCGACTGGCGGGAGTGTCAAAGTCTCACACCACTGTGTACCATCCCATGGGAAACGGGGGCACCGAAAGGTTCAACCGCACGCTTGGCAGCATGCTCCGATCATTGCCCCTCAGAGAGAAGAACAAATGGCCTGAACAAATACAAACATTGACTTTTGCATATAATGCAACAGTCCACGAGACTACAGGATTTGCTCCATTCCAACTCATGTTTGGTCGGATTCCGAGGCTCCCTGTGGATGTGATCTTCAAACAGGTGTTGTGTGATCCGGTGACTACTGATTACAAGAACTACGCCAAAACACTCATGTCACATCTGTATGAGGCAGCTAGGATAGCTCAAGCACATGCTGTGGAAGAACAAGATAAACAGGCAGAAGGATACAACCGAAAAGTGAAAGGTACCCATTTGAACTGTGGAGACAGAGTCTTGCTGGCAAACAAGGGTGAAAGAGGGAAGAAAAAGTTATCTGACAAGTGGAGTGCTACAGTTTATACAGTTGTTGACAGGAATCTTCAAACTCACACATACAAGTTGGAGGACAAGCAAGGCAACAAAAAGATTGTGCACAGGAACCTGTTACTGGACGTCAGTTTTCTACCTGTGGCAACGGCCCAGGATGAAATTGCTGTTGATGGGGCAGAGGAGGCACAAGGCCTGTCGGACTCCTTTGATGTTGGGGAAGAAAGAAGTTTGGATGATGGAGATAATGCCTGGGAAATGAGCAAATCGACAAACTGTGAGAGCACGGCTTCTTTGGATCAAGGAGTGTCAGAACCAGGTTTATCCAACCAGAGTCTTGTGACGACTCACAGTGTGATGGAACTTTCAGGAGAACATGCTGATAGGCATGTGGCAGAAGAAGAGTTACATACAGTGAGTCATGCACACTCCATGGACACAGAGGCTCTTCCCGTGAACTCAGATGCTAACCCGGACATGTGTCATCCCTCAGAGAATAGTGACCAAGTCGTCAGGACTCGAGTGGGCAGGGTCAGCAAAAGGGTGAACAGACTCATTGAATCCATGGTTCAAAGACCTTTTGATTTTAAGGATTTGGCAAACTCCGTGAGCCAAAAATCCCAGTCCATTCTTACTTGGTTTTGAGTGAATTCATTTGTTTAGAGTTTTGTATATGTTTAGTTCAGCAAAGTAATTGTAATGGAATATTGTTTTCCTCAAATATACATCCTGTATTGTGTTGATGGGTTTAAAGTTGGCACAGAATTGTATGGTGTAGATGGCATCATATTGATCTGAGAAGGGCAGAGGTCTGATCAACCGTATGTTCCTTCGAAACCTGTTATAGGTGGCTCTCAAGCTGAATGTTATACTTGGTTATGGCGACTCTGTGCTAAATTTTCATCGAATCCGTCAGTTTTCCATGTATTGGGATTGTACAACTGAGACTGACTTGGATTTTGGTGAAATATAGGAGGGGTGGATGTAGCAAGTGTGTAAAAAATGTTTATATTTCACCCCAAATCCATCTTCATAATCTGTTGATTTGTTTTTCTTGGTTTCTGAACTGCATTTTATTTTGGCGGAGAAGCTTTTATTTTCTTGTTTCCTGTTTCCGCGTCACATCCTCTGTATTGCCGCGCATTCCCGCTCTCTCCTCCAGATTGCGCCGAGCTGCGCTGGAGAGAGGTAGGTGTCACAGCAGCTGTCTTCTGTTTGTGTATTAAAGTATTCAAAATGTTCTTAAAAGTATATTCTGTAAACTCACAACTTGTTATATATTGTTTTTAAACTGTTTTATGTTTAGTGCAGCACACTATTGGGTGTTTAATCCCCAAGTTACTGACATTTGTCGAGGTTTCATGCCAATGTGGTTCTTTTTGTTCTTCTGATTGGTTAAGGTGTGTGTGGGGAGGCCAGAGCCTGAGAACTGCTGTACTAAATGTACTCTTGTTTTAAACAGGTATGTGAGTTCTTTCAAAATACTATCTAGATGTTAATGTATTAGTACATTTTCATGTTATAATGGAAACTTTTTTTTTGTTAATTCAATTTGAAATATAAGAATTGTAACTGTTGGGCAGAATAGTTCTGTTTGTGTTTTATTTTAATTGTTTTTGAATGAATGGAGAGTTTACTTTATTATTTATGAATTTCTGAGAATTTTGGTTGGTTTCAACACATTCCGGTCAGATTGCGCCGAGCTGCGCTGGAGAGAGGTGTGTGTGAGGCCAGAGCCTGAGAACTGCTGTACTAAATGTACTCTTGTTTTAAACAGAATAAACCTGCCCTACTGCTGCAGTCCTCGTCTGCTGATTCCTTTTACCCGTGACACAACGCAGAGTACAGACGGTTAAGATGTGGGCGGTTACACACTGTCTAATCCATTAACTAACAGAGGACACGTGCACTGTCTAAACAGTGCACGTGTCCTCTGTTAGTTAAAGGATTAAAGAAAGGAGGATGTAATGATATAAACTGTCTATATCAGTTTTAGCCACTAGATGTCAGTATTCTTGGTAACATGGTGAAACTAGGATGTATATAAGGAGAGGAAGAAATGATTGTGTAACAGGCATAGATATCATATATAAACACATGGTAACAGGTGGCAAACGAAATAAAGTGGTTTTGCATACAGAAACAAGAGGCCTCCTTCCTGTCCTTAACGGAACACATGTTGGACAGAAACTCTTGACTGGCTCTCCCTGTAACACTCCGTCAATAAACGCTGGACATTTTTTGTTTAATAATTTTGTTGTTGTAGGCGGCCATGGCGTAGTGGTAATGGCAGTCGTCCCCCGATCGGAAGGTTGGCGGTTCGAATCCCGGTTCCCCACACCATGTGTCGTTGTGTCCTTGGGCAAGACACTTAACCCCGAGTTGCTCCCGGTAGGACTGGAAAGCACCTTGCATGGTAGTCTGCCGCTACCGGTGTATGAATGTGTGTAGCACTTTGAGATTTTCACAAATGAAAAGTGCGTTATAAATTGAATTCATTATTATTATTATTATTAATTAATTAATAAAGGAAATGTAAATTTTTCATTATAGTGATAGTTTTTCTTTTTCAAACATTTAATATATGATTACTTAACAAGCTGGAAACTTAAACTATCAGTAGCTACTGGGAGCAGATTAAATGTGGTCATCTTTTTTAAAACACCAGTTTCATTGTTGGATTAGAGAAAAGTTTGTGTAGCCCTAAAATAAAGCCAGCCCTCCACTCTGAGGGGAAGAGGACGGCTTTACTTCCATGTCTCTGAGCATTAACATCATCACAAGTCAGACCCGTGAGAGACACGATGAAGGAAACATCTGTACGATTTCTGCTCTGTGAGTCCGCATTCTTTCTGATAAACTTTTCTGTTGGGAAGTGATAAAGGAGGCAAATTTAACAAAAATAATTGTTAAAATTTTATACAGGGTATAAACTGTGATCCTCTGGACATACAGGCTGTTTACAAGTTAAATAAAGGTTAATACATTGATAAATCTGATGGTGCTACTGCTACATTTGTACAGGATTAGTTTGACATATGTTAAATAATAAAAGAAGCTTAATGGATGAATAAAAACGGAACAATTTGTGTTTAATATTTCCTCCGTGAAAAATATCATCAACTTAAATAATTGTGTC
>JBBPBX010069823.1:7403-18753 GCA_038048925.1 Garcialebias charrua
ATATATATATATACATACATACTGTATATACACACACTCTATTTGGTGCACTTGGTCAATTCTTCCTAGTACTTTGTATTCCACAGCAAACATAGTAATCTCAGCTGAAGCGCATACACAGATCATATGTCTCAAAAACACAAGCAGACAGCCAATGTGTTGCTCAGGTTAGAAAACATGAATAAAAAAGAGAAGTTTGTTCTGTTGTGCTTCAAATTAATATTAAAATACTTGAAATATGTACAGTATAGAGATGTAAGTTTCTACCTTCTGAGCCATTAGTGTTATTTTATCTAATGAGAAAAGTATAATTGTGTTTCTTCTTAATTAAAATTTCTCAGTGAGAGTAGTGTATGTTTCCTGGGGTGCAGCGGTGCAGGCTGCTGGCTTGATGAATAGACATTAAACATTAAAGACTTGTTTATTGTCTCTGGACATCGGAGCAGGAAACTGGAGACCTCATTACCAGCCCCAACTTTGTAATTGATTCTCCAGTGGCAGAGGTGCAACAAGATACAAGCATAGGGAGGGGACGATTTAAAGGTGTTTGCACTTCTGCCAGACTTGGATAGATCCAGCCTAAGATGGGCCAAGAAAGAAGATATTACACTGATGACTGCACCTCGGACAGAATTTAATTTGGGGATCCACAGGACTTTCGTCTTATTGAACCTGCAGCTGTCTGAGCTCTGAGCTAACAGAGCTCAACCAGGAGTGAGACCTCCACATCCATCCTGAAATTAAAAAGAAAGGGAGAAGTTTATGGGACAAATCTTTGTCAGACCTCACAGTTTCCCATCGTGACTTAAAATGGAAACCACGCTGGATCTGATGACCTGCCGACTGTGTTTCGGGGTGAGAGCTCATCTAGTCTCTTGTAGTTGCACACGACAATAGACCACCATTAGAGATAACGCATTGCTGCATAATTCCTTCTTTATTACCACAATATAGAATTCCATTTAATACTTTGTAGTTCAGAGCCTTACAAATGATAATGCATTAGGTGGAGGCTTTTATTCAAGCAGTTCTTTTGTGCACCTTGATCAGGACGGTACATCTGCCACCCAGATGAAGAACTGACAGAAATGAAAGCATATTAAAAGACCAGCAGAGAAAGGCTTATATAAAGGATACATGTGTTCCAATGTTCCACTCTTTTTCAACACCTTATTTATTCCTAAAGAGAAAAATGTATTTTTTGTTCACATTGCTAATAGCTTTTTTTTATTTTAATTTTATGCTTCCTGTCTTCAGCTTGTATTTTTTCACCTCTCTTTACAAAACGCCAAGCATATATGCTAGAGAACTTTTTTATGGATTCATGAAAAATAAATTTTGTGCTGTGAATTGTTGCTCGACCCCTCAATGCGCTGCAGAGCACCGCTAGCCTCAGGAGAATGGCAGCTAAGAAAACTGCAGCTTTGCCTTCTGGCTCACAGAAACAGCAGTGGTTCTGTCTGTACATCCTTTCACCGTTGATGTTTATGAACACTAATGTTCCGATATCAGGACAGTAAGGAGAGCCAGTGCGGAGGGTTATAGTGAAGGAGAAGAAGTTGTGGATCCTCACTGACTGAGGTCTGTTTGTTAAGAAGTCTAGGACCCAATTACAAATGGAGGGGCTTAGTCCTAGTGTGAGTAGTTTGTCCATCAGGGTTTGGGGGATCATGGTGTTGAAGGAAGATGCGAAGTCCACAAAGAGCAGATGGACGTAAGAGTCTTTCTGCTCCAGGTGGGTGAGAGCAGTGTGGACCACAGAGGAGATGGCGTCCTCTGTTGATTGGTTCTCGCGGTATGCATACTGATGAGGTCCTCGTTGATGTTGATGGTTGTTTTGATGTGGGTCATCATGACCATTTCTTCGAAGCATTTAGCGACTATAGGGGTGAGGGCCACCGGTCGATAGTTATTCAGACCAGTCACTGTAGAGCTCTTTGGGACTGGGATGATGGTGGCAGTCTTCAGGCAGATGGGGACTGTCTCCAGGGTAAGATAGGTGTTAAAGATGTCGGCCAGCACCTCCCAGAGCTGATTGGCATAGTCTTTCAGCACTTTCCCGGGGATTTTGTCTGGGCCGGTTGCTTTGTGAGGGTTGATCCTCCTGAAGGTCATGCTGAGATGCTCTTCATCCAGTGGTGAGGTGAGTCTCATAAGAGACCATACTATGGTGATTGATCCAGGTTAAAGACCACCACTCTTTGGATTTCTGAGAATTCTCACTCGTTGTAGTAAATCATACCTCTGGTGATGTATGTAGAGACTGCAAACATGTTGCAGTTTATGAATGTTAATGCCTGCTTGTGGTTTAAGGACACATTTTTTATATATTCTGTGTGAGCAAGATGTTTAAGATGAAATTAAATTCTTGGAGAAAACTCTGTGGAGCAGGTGAGCGATTAAGTTCCTAGATGATGTGAGTGAGAGAAAAACAAAGCGACTGTAACCCTGTGTTTGTACGTCTGCCAAACTGTGCATTACAGTTACTGATCTACTGTAATTGTATTATTTCTCCTGCAACCTAACAAGGTTGAGTCAGGTCCTCTGGACAGATTCTTCTTAGTTTAAGCATTTTGTCTTCTATCCAAAAGTCTTCTTCAGTCTGAGGAGCTGCAACAAACTCAGTTCTATAAGCAGCACCTTCTCATAGTGGCCCAACCAGTTTGCTGTGGCAGCAAAAACCACCATCAGCCTAACAACCGATTGTTAGAGCCCTGATGGTGGTTTGCTATTCACAGAACAGGGCTGAGTCATACCTGGATCACTGGGTATGCATCAGGACATTTATCCTGCAAGTTTCCCTCTCTGTAAACCAAACACATCTCCTTTATTCACTGTTTTATCTCTTCATGCCATCAAAAAGCAAAGTGGTCATTTTAATTTCCATCCTGGATTCAGACACCAATCTTTTTTTTTGTGTTCAATTTTGATAAGAGTCTGTACAACATTTGGGTGCAATTCTACAGTGTTAAAAAATGTCTTTCTGGTTGGCACAAAAACCGCCACTCACAGTCAATTTGTACTTTCGCACTTGCACAGACAAGATTATTTTTGGATCTTTGTATCAACCTGACTGTGTCTATTGAGTGTGTTTGCACGGTTTCCTGTTGTGACACCAAGCAGTGCTCAAGAGCAGCTTGAATTGGTTGCATCATTGCACCACTTGCTTTATATCCTTTATTCGTTATAGTTCTTCGGAGGATTTAGGTGACATCTTGACACAACAATTACACACGTTGAAGCTTCCTACTTAACATTTCTTGGAAGGAAAAGTGCTTTATTTATTGTCTAGGAGGAGGCAGACAGGACGTATACAGAAAACTTGTGCATGCATCATACCTACTTATTCAAGTGAAATGATTACCGGTTGTACACATGGATGATTTCCAAACATTTTACCTTCTGATGCACACATTAACAGCACCAGAGACTTGAAACAGTATTACTGGCCATAGTGTACAAACATCGTCTTGCTGAAAAGTGAACCTCCCTCCCAGTTTCAAATTTCTGGAAGACACAGACTAGTTTCATTCAAATATTTCTTCACATTTTGCTTTCTCTACTTTTCCTTAAACTTTGACAAAATTCCCAGTCTCTTACTGACGGTGTTTAATTTGATCCGGATCCTGCCGGAACACGATCTGGGAACTCTCTTGTTTTGACAGGATGCGCTCCGGCAACTGTTTGCTTGGATCCAGCAACTCACAAGTTTACTAATAAACTTATGAAATAAATATGATTGCATTATTGTTTTGGGAGCCATGAACCATGTCACCCCCCACTGCTGCTGAGACAATGAATAAATAACTCCGACACCTCCACTGCTGTTTTTATGACGCTCTGGACGCTTGTCACCCACAGCACACATGCAACTAAGATTATAAACTCAAAGCGAGAGCATTACCTGCTCCTCTTTTCCTCTTTCGCTAACATTTTTTTGTTTTGTTTTTTTGTTTGTCAAAGCACAATTTTTATTTTATTTTTTATTTTTTAGTAAATACAGAATTAATTTTAATAAATGTTAGGACTCTTTGCTAAGAATATGTCCTCAGCAGCCGTTTTCATGACGCTCTGGACACTTTTCACCCACAGCACACATGCAACAAAGAGTAAACTCAAAGCAAGAGTAATACCCGCCCCTCTTTTCCTCTTTCCCGTTGACAAAATGTTTTAGTTTTATCGATGAGTTTGTCAAAGCACAATTTTGATTTGTTTTTGTTTTGTTTTTTTTTGTAAATACAGAAGTAATGTTTAATAGTAGAGATGCTCGATATTGACTTTTTTGCCGATATTCGATATGCCGATATTGTTTAACACTTAATTTCCGATTACGATATTAACCGATATTACAAACCGATATTAAAGGACAACACCCACCGTGACAGTAACAATTCACCATATTGGAGAATTACTGTAGTATTTTATGAATTTTATTTTCATTTTTGCATTTGGGCCAGGCGAGGGTTAAAAAAAAAAAAAAAAAAAACCCACTCCCGAATGAATCCGGAAACCTGGCCGAAGAGTCCCGAAGGGTCATGCCTTTTGTTACATTGATCTCCACCCAGAAAGCAAGGCAGAAGGTAGGAGTGAGTTTCCATGGAGGTTTATGAGAGTGAGAGTAAAACTGCATATTTCCTGGTGCATTTTTGTGTACAACTGGACCAGTGGTCTGCTTTTATTTTTTATTTATTTTATAGACCTTTTTAATAAGATATAACACCGCTGCGACTGTTGCTGGCTGCTCTCCTCTCCTCTGCCCAGAGAGGAGCGAGCCGCGCGGCTTCTCCCTGGCTCCCCGTTCCGCTGCGTCAGCTTTGAAGTTCGTGCCGGGGCTCGGTTCTGTCCCAGCCTTGTTGCTGAAGCACGGGGAAGCACGGGAGAGCACGGGGAAGCCCGGGAGAGCACGGGGAAGCCCGCGCGCCTTGAGCTCCGCGCTGCGGCTGCCTTTCTACTCCCGACCTGTCTGGTCAGGGGAGAGAATAAAAAGGCGATGCGGAAATGAATGAATTTGTCGCGATCAAGCGAATTAAACTAGTATGTCTACGTGGATGCTGCTCAGAATATGACAGACATCAGTGAGCGACCGCTTCTCTTTTTTTTTTCCTCTCTTAGAGCAGCGGTCATGGAAGTTGATGAAGGCTTATTAAAACTCCGCCTGTAACTCCAAGGCGGAATCTTTAGTGATGTGAATGCCCATATTTGGAGAGGGGCAGATCTTCCCGGAGCTTCTGCTAAAATCTGCTATAAATCATGAAATAACACATTTTGCATTATTTCTCTACAATATAAATAAACGCTCCTGTATTATTTTTAAATAAACTAATAAATATTAATGGCGATGCAATTTGAAAACATGGTGGGTCATGGACTTTAAGGTGAAATTATATATCTCCTGTCAGGGACATTTTGTCTGCTTTATTGTGTTGCCCCACTGGATACATTCCATAGGCAAACAGTCTGTAGAAAATAAGAACCATTTCAACTGAAGTTATGGAAAAACTGCCATATTTATTTTAAAAAAACTTAAACAATAGGTTGGATCACGCTCTCCCTGAGATAATCCTGACAATACCCACTATAGCTAGGACAAATTTTAAATAACAAATAAAATTAAACATTGTAGCTGTAAAAGAGCTTGGAACATGTAATGTCAACTAAAATAACAAGTAAAATATACAGCCTACTATAATTTTTCATTGTTAAATAAAATGTGAATTATCGGGCTTTTGTTATCGGAAGAAAAACCGATACCGATATGTAGAGATTTTACATTTTTATGCCAATATCGGTCCGATAATATCGGTAGGCCGATATTATCGGACATCCCTATTTAATAGATGTTAGCACTCTATTCTCTGCTAACAAAATATATTTTATGTCGTTAAAGAGCTGGTCAGGTTCTTGTTTTGTGAGCAGCACGTTCCCCAGGACCCCGGCCCCACCCATCTGGCCCGCCTGCTGTTTCTGGTTGAGCTGTTGTGGGGTTCTGGGAGAAGTCCTCTTCTTCACCCTCGTCCTCGTTTTCAGCCTCATCATCTGATATTTCACCCGAAGCTGTTAGCGAGAGCTCATCTGCACGTAACAGGCTTCTTGTATCAAACTCGACGGTGGAGTCCCCGACGGGGGCCGCCATGTCCATCCTGTCCCCATAGTCAGCGTGGCCGCTGTCCTCCAGGTCCACGGCCTCGAGCTCCGGTGTGGGAGTGAGTGCCTCTGTGAGGTCTGAGTCCCGTGCTGCCGCGGAGCCACCCATGGCCTTGACCACGATGTCCATTCAACGCTTCCTCACAGCCTCAAGCAGCTGGCTGCAGTGAGGGCAGGACTCGGGGGATTCCAGCGCTGTCTTAGCGTGCAACATCCCCAGGCAGACGGGACAGGCCTCGTGGGTGTCCGTCGCCGAAAGGGAGTAGCCGCAGCCGCTGGGGCAGGCTCTGGAGCTGGGGCTCGCTGGCCTGCTGGTCTGCTTAGAGTTGTTGGATTTTTGCTTTCCCTTCTCTGGAGCCATGGCTGAGAAGAGTCAAGCTCGTTAGCTGTAGCTAACTTGTTCCGAAGACGTCCTCTTGTCGAGTCGCTCTCGTTGGCTAGCCTGCTAAACTCCGTTAGCCAGGTAGCTAGTGACGCAGTTAGCGCCGTCGAGCGAAGCTGCGAAGAGAGAAGGAAAAGCCTCGAGGTTAAATAAAAGGCATTGGGCTAGCTTTCGCTAACCCAGCAGTACGAAGGAAATTTCTCTGTACGCTCAGTGTAGGGAGCGAGCTCACCTCCAGTCGAGCGATGCAGTCACAGAGAGAGTCCCACGAAGTTCAGGTGTAAGCGAGGTGAAGGGCATAAAGAGGATGAAGGTGGGGCGTCAGTCCCTTTTATGCAAAGAGGGCGGGGCCTCATTGCTGACGCCCACCTGCCTTAAAAGGCGTGAATGTATTACTTCAGGTGAACCGCGCGGCGGTGCAATTCCCATAGTCATATGTTGCACTGAGTGAACCTGACTGATAAGGGAACATGCCTACAACATGATGCTGCCACTACAGTAGTCCCTCGTTTATCGTGGGGGTCACATTTCAGACCCCCCCACACACACACACACACACACACACACACACACACACTATAAGTGAAGATCTACAAAGTAGGGACATTATATTTATTTTAATATTTATATATTAAGGCTTTATAAACCCATAGGCATTCCCATAGGCTCACCACCTGTGGGAGGGGCCAAAGGGGTCGGGTGCATTGTGGAATGGGTGGTGGCCGAGGGCGGGGACCCTGGCGGTCTGATCCTCGGCTACAGAAGCTGGCCATTGGGACATGGAATGTCACCTCTCTGGTGGGGAAGGAGCCTGAGCTAGTGTGTGAGGTTGAGAGGTTCCGGCTAGAAATAGTCGGACTCACCTCAACGCATGGCTCTGGCTCTGGAACCAGTTTCCTTGAGAGGGGTTGGACACTCTTCCACTCTGGAGTTGCCCCTGGTGAGAGGCGCCGAGCAGGAGTGGGCATACTTGTTGCCCCCCATCTCGGTGCCTGTACGTTGGGGTTCACCCCGGTGAACGAGAGGGTAGCCTCCCTTCGCCTACGTGTGGGGGGACGGGCTCTGACTGTTGTTTGTGCCTATGCGCCGAACGGCAGCGCAGATTACCCACCCTTTTTGGAGTCCTTGGAGGGGGTATTGGAGGGTGCGCCTCCTGGGGACTCCCTTGTTCTGCTGGGGGACTTCAACGCTCACGTGGGCAATGACAGTGAGACCTGGAGGGGTGTGGTTGGGAGGAACGGCCCCCCTGATCTGAACCCGAGTGGTGTTCTGTTGTTGGACTTCTGTGCTCGTCATGGATTGTCCATAACGAACACCATGTTCAGGCATAAGGGTGTCCATATGTGCTCTTGGCACCAGGACACCCTAGGTCGTAGTTCAATGATCGACTTTGTTGTCGTCTCATCTGATCTGCGGCCGCATGTCCTGGACACTCGGGTGAAGAGAGGGGCGGAGCTGTCAACTGACCACTACCTGGTGGTGAGTTGGCTCCGATGGTGGGGGAGGATGCCGGTCAGACCTGGCAGACCCAAACGTATTGTGAGGGTCTGCTGGGAACGTCTGGCAGAGTCTCCCGTAAGACGGAGCTTTAACTCCCACCTCCGGGAGAGCTTTGAACACGTTCCGAGGGAGGCGGGGGACATTGAGCCCGAGTGGGCCATGTTTCGCGCCTCTATTGTCGAGGCAGCTTATCGGAGTTGTGGCCGCAAGGTTGTTGGTGCCTGTCGTGGTGGCAACCCTCGAACCCGGTGGTGGACACCGGCGGTGAGGGATGCTGTCAAGCTGAAGAAGGAGTCCTATTGGGCCTTTTTGGCCTGTGGGACCCCGGAAGCAGCAGATAGGTACCGGCAGTCCAAGCGGCATGCGGCTCGGGTGGTTGCTGAGGCAAAAACTCGGGCGTGGGAGGAGTTCGGAGAGGCCATGGAGAATGACTTCCGTACGGCTTCGAGGCGATTCTGGTCCACCATCCGGCGTCTCAGGGGGGGAAAGCGGTACGCGACCAACACCATTTATGGTGGGGATGGCGTGCTGTTGACCTCAACTCGGGATGTTGTGAGTCGGTGGGCGGAATACTTCGAAGACCTCCTCAATCCTACTGGCACGTCTTCCACTGAGGAAGCGGAGCCTGGGGACTTTGGATCGGGCTCTCCAATCTCTGGTGCGGAGGTCGCCGAGGTGGTTAAAAAGCTCCGCGGTGGCAAGGCTCCGGGGGTGGATGAGATTCGTCCTGAGTTCCTTAGGGCTCTGGATGTTGTGGGGTTGTGTTGGCTTACGCGACTCTGCAATATCGCGTGGACATCGGGGGCAGTTCCCTTGGATTGGCAGACTGGGGTGGTGGTTCCCCTATTCAAAAAGGGGGACCGTAGGGTGTGTTCCAACTATAGAGGGATCACACTCTTAAGCCTCCCTGGTAAGGTCTATTCAGGGGTTCTGGAGAGGAGGGTCCGTCGGATAGTCGAACCTCGGATTCAGGAGGAGCAGTGTGGTTTTCGTCCTGGTCGTGGAACACTAGACCAGCTCTACACCCTCAACAGGGTCCTGGAGGGTGCGTGGGAGTTTGCCCAACCAGTTTACATGTGCTTTGTAGACTTGGAAAAGGCATTCGACCGCGTCCCTCGGGGGGTTCTGTGGCGGGTACTCCGGGAGTATGGGGTACCAGGCCCATTGATATGGGCTGTTAGGTCCCTGTACGACCGGTGTCAGAGCTTGGTCCGCATTGCCGGCAGTAAGTCAGGCTCGTTTCCGGTGAGAGTTGGACTCCGCCAAGGTTGCCCTTTGTCACCGATTCTGTTTATAACTTTTATGGACAGAATTTCTAGGCGCAGCCAAGGTGTTGAGAGGATCCGTTTTGGTGGCCTTAGAATCGCTTCTCTGTTTTTTGCAGATGATGTGGTCCTATTGGCTTCATCAGCTCGTGATCTACAGCTTTCACTGGAGCGGTTTGCAGCTGAATGCGATGCGGCCGGGATGAGGATCAGTTCCTCCAAATCCGAGGCCATGGTCTTGAGCCGGAAAAGGGTAGCGTGCCCTCTCCGGGTCGGGGAGGAGGTCCTGCCCCAAGTGGAGGAGTTTAAGTATCTCGGGATCTTGTTCACGAATGAGGGAAAACTGGAGCGTGAGATCGATAGGCGGATAGGTGCAGCGTCCGCAGTGAAGCGGGCGCTGTACCGGTCTGTCGTGGTGAAGAGAGAGCTGAGTCAAAAGGCAAAGCTCTCAATTTACCGATCGATCTACGTTCCCACCCTCATCTATGGTCATGAGCTTTGGGTTATGACCGAAAGAACAAGATCTCGGATACAAGCGGCTGAAATGAGTTTTCTCCGCAGGGTGGCTGGACTCTCCCTTAGAGATAGGGTGAGAAGCTCAGTCATCCGGGAGGGACTCGGAGTAGAGCCGCTGCTTCTCCACATCGAGAGGAGCCAGTTGAGGTGGCTCGGGCATCTGGTTAGGATGCCTCCTGGACGCCTCCCTGGTGAGGTGTTCCGGGCATGTCCCACCGGGAGGAGACCCAGAGGAAGACCCAGGATACGCTGGAGGGACTATGTTTCTCGGCTGGCCTGGGAACGCCTTGGGATTCCCCCAGAGGAGCTGCTCCAAGTGGCTGGGGAGAGGGAAGTCTGGGCCTCCCTACTTAGGCTGCTACCCCCGCGACCCGACCCCGGATAAGCGGAAGAAAATGGATGGATGGATGGATGGATGGCTTTATAAACCCTTCTCACACTCTTGCTATATTCTAAGCTCTTAAACCTATGTAATTTTAACAACATTTGTATATGTACTGTCCAGCACTGCAGAACACAGCAGCTTGGTTCTGGTCTGACTCAGTTCTGGTTTGGAAGACCTACCCTGCCAGACTTACCCTGCTGGTTCTGGTCATGTTCTAGTCGGGTCTCTGCAGCCCATGAGCACCAAAACATTTTTGGAAGTAGCCGGACCTTCGGATGGCCAGCACGGGATCACACGGTGGTCCAGATAGAGTCCACATCCAGATGGGAGTAGTCCCGGTGGGCTCCGGAGAAAACGCCGGACCTCAGGGTGGCGTCTCCCCGCTCGTGAGGCCTCGTGGGCCGAGGGGCGGCACTCACATTGACAAATGAGTCTGGAGGTCCGGTTCTGGTCTGGTTCCTGGTCGGTTCTGTTACAGCCCTCTTAATGAAAGTTAGTCATGGCACTGGGGTGTAACACAAACCGAGTAAGTAAACCTCAAGCAGTTGATGTATATAGATAAAATACAATTTATTTTACAATTGTGAAAAGGGTAACATAACAAAAGTATAATCCCCTAACAGTGGAGCTTTAAGCTTCAGGGTCTCCAAGGCCAAAACAACAAACAAAACACCCCCTTCTAACTATGAAAACACAAATGTCTCTGGCTAAGAATAAACTCAAAAGTACAAGGGCTAAACTCCCTGTCTGACCATAAAACAGGAGAAAAGAGTTAGAACAAAAATGGCAGAGAACCCCTACCAGCTTCCACTGTGAGACTAATAAAACACCAAACTATTGTACAGCTTTTCAAAGCACAATCCACCAACAAGATCACACCAGATCAAGGCCCAAGAGGAAGGGACTTGACACATCTGAGGTGAAGCTCTTTATGGAGCAGCTGACGAGCTGTAACACCAGACACCTGTGGCAGCCAGGTAGACAGCAAGGTGGACCTGAAACACAGGAAAGGATAAGAAAAGGTGTCTCATGAAGAGAGCTCCCCATACTGGAGGTCAGGGACCGTAACACCCTCCCCCATAAAATTTTACTTAGAGTAAAATACACAACACATTCATTAAGTGAACTACACAATGGGATTAGCACCACACTCTAGAA